>JAZHYW010053845.1:0-24349 GCA_037355805.1 Ixodes ricinus
CACGTGTAGAATAACCTGCAAAAAAAAAAAAGAAAAAAGCTGCGTAACAAAAAAAAAACCCACTGATTTATTTGGATATCAGTTTGTGTCATAAAAGCAACTCACAGAAAAAGAACTAGTGGTGTTATCACAATATCGAAGATTCCGTTTCTCGGCCATGGAGAATTCGAAGCACGATGCATAAAAGTGTTGCGTCCAAGGCACTTCGTTTATTCCGATGCTATCACTTTCTCTCCTAAAAACAAATCGCAGAAAACAAAAGTCGTGTTATCTCTTACTGAGGGTTCCGTTTTTCAGACCAGGAGAATTCGAAACTCGAAGCACCGTATCCTTTTCACGAAGAGAGAGAGAGAGATACACGCACGCACACACACGCACGCACACACACACTAAATGCTTCCAGACCTTTAATCGGGCTTTTTAGCGTTGATCGGCAAGAATATGTCGGCGCTAGAAATTAGCGAATAAAGTATGCTGTAATCGTACATTTCTACTTGTTACCGTTTCATGAAAGTCGGTGCCCGGACGTGCGTATACAGTTATGGCGACGTGCTCGACCCCAGGCGTCGCTGCGACATTGGTCTTCCACGATTGGCCGAGAGTTCACTGTGACGTCTTTCGTAAGACTTTTTTTTCCTGCTTTTATCGACGGAATAAAGAGCAATGTCAGTGACTTCCACCGTGCAGTTTGCAAACACCATCGAACTTGCCGTTTGCAGCTGATGATAGTAAACAAACTGGGTCCTGGGAAAGTAGCGCCAAGATTCCCGTATGGTCGCCATTTTGGTTCATAAAACGAGCAGTCTCTCCTTGACTTCTCCATTCTTGGCGAGCCGATCTAAATTCGCCGGTGACGGGTAGCTTTATAGGGACGTTCGTCCACACACCGGCGAAACAAGCGTACATCTTCGTAGCGCCACCGCATGCAGCGTTGGTGCTTGGAGGCATTGAAGAATAACTTTCTTGTCTTGAAATACGTAAGAAAAACGATATCGTTGTAAGAAATCTGTGGAGATAAGCATTTTTGGGGAGTTGATTCTATGCACAGTGTCAAAGACGCAGTGTTGGGAAGCACTTTCAGTACATTGTACTTGAAGTATACTACTACTAGTAGGTATAGGAAACTTGTACTTTACTTAAAGTACGTTCTCTGGGTATAAAGAGGAAAGTACAATTCCCGACATCAAGGTACATTCGGCAAAACCAAATTTGGTTTTGTTAAATTTGTTTCACGAGATGATGCTTTGTCAACTCCGAAGAAATACTGGGAGGGATATTCTACTCTCACCAGAAACGTGAGCAGACGACGCATCGCTCCGTCTGTTCATGGGGCGGCTTTTCCGTAGCTTTTTGAACTCCGGCTACTTCTCGGTCGGTCAGCGCAAGCGAGGAGGTTTCAGATATTAGGAGAGCAGAATTAATCATAATGTAGCACCTGAGACTACGGTGCGGAAAAATTAAGGAACTTTCAAGTCGAAGGAAAAGACAACAGAGGAGACCATCACAATGTTTTGTGACATTCTCTTGAGTCTTCTGTATTTTCGTTCGACTTAAAAGTTCCTCAATTTTTTCGCACCCCAATCTCAGGTGTCACATTATGATTAATTATCACCAGCCGCTTGCACACTCACTGTTTTTTGTTTTGTTTTCATTAAGGAGAGGACATTTTTCTACGACAGGATTGCTTGCGGAAGCTACGGCGCTGACGTCATGCTATCTCCTATAGTACATTTAACCCCCTTGGGTGCAACAATCCAGTGCAAGCGGAGCCAAATTCAGGAGAAGGACTTCTGAATTTTACTCCAGTCCTGAAAATAACTACTCTGTGGCCACTTGACTTTATCAAATATTCGGCGCTGTTTTTGAAAATAGGTCATGCACCCCTGATTACCCCTGGGCAAGGCATAGCAGTTACAAAATCACTCGTATAGGGGAATGAAAGGGCATCATGAAATATTGTGTTAAAATACTTGTACTTTACTTTGGAAGTACATTGTATTTATAGTACTTTACTTCAAGTACATTGCGCCCAGTGTACCTACGTACGTACTGCTTTACTTGAAGTACATCACGTCTCATTTACTTAGAACTTTACTAGAAGTATCTTTTAGATGTACTTTACGCAACACTACAAAGACGCTTATATTGGCGAGGAAGGCTTTCAGTACGATGAAACTCCACAGCGATTTTGGCGGGGTCCATATTTTATGAGCGAATGACGTTTTAGCAAATAACGGGGGCATGCGTTAACCCACTTCCCGCGCTGCTTTCACGCCGCCAAGCGGCGTGAACGCAGCATTATAAAAAGTGCTCATTATAAAAAATGCTAACCCACGTGACCCTCCCGAAAACGCCGCTTCGCGGCGAGCCGTCCATTCGCTAAAGTGTCTTTCGACGAAGAGTCGGCGCTCGCTAAAACGTCTTTCGACCAATGCCACCCGGCAACTGAGACCGACCATGCCAATCACCTTGCGTGGTTTGCTCGTCTGTGCGTTAGCATTTGTTTGTGTCCGACCCGGCTAGCAGACAGGGAAGGCGATGGCGCCACTTTCTAGGATGCATTGACTTTAGTCGCGGCTAGGCAAATCTTGTCGTGACGTCACGGATAAGAATCGTAAGAGTGCGACACCCAAACATATCGTTGCTAATACAGATGTTCGTTTCATCGAGGGATGTCACGAACCTGCCGAAGCTGGAGTTCGATCAGTTTCGACATTTTCGAACTCTTAACGCGAAGCTCGACTATAAAGTTCGACTATTATGCGCATGCGCGTATACTGGAAACGAGCTGACGCCGCGTAGCGCGGCAGGGTACACTATTTATCGGGTCTATTGTTTCATATGAACAAACTAATTAAACAGTAAAAATGCGTTCGTGTTTGCCTCGAAAATTGTGTAAAACATAGAATAAACTACTGTATAATTAGAGGGTATTTTTAAGGGATTAAGCAAAAATTCTGTATAGCACATAGGCAACACTGTTCAAAAGTCGAAATTCATATTTTTCCAAAAGTTCGAATGTTTGCCGAACCAGCCGGACTTCGATGTTCGACAATAGTTAGCGAAATCACTAATTTCAACAAAGGTGAACGCACATGAAATAAATGGCTGTCCTCCATGGAAGCTCCATTTTCAAACCTGTACCAACGTTTTATTAATTCAATCTTTGTCGTTTTTTTTTTATTTGCGGATTTTAAGGTTTGGCACGTGAAAAGCGACCTACCTTTGATGAATAGGAAGAACTACAACATAAATTATTTCTGTGTTCTTGATGCAGCACTCTTGTCCAGTCTGTCCCGTGCTCCATCGAGGTAGATGACGTAAAGAATCCAGTCCTGCGGCCTTGTGTTTGGTAAACAGCTAGCTCTGTGGAAATCGAGCTGGAGAAAGCGCCCCCTATGTTTCGATCTAATACATTCACCGCGCGCCGCCAAGTTTCCTGGAATCGTTCCCCCTTTCCCGAATTCCCTGGCGCGCACGGGAAGATATGCCTCTCGACCACGGTGCTCTCTGTCGTCACCTCGCTTTGGTGGTTCCCTCCCCCTCCCCTCGCCCTTCCCGCCCCGGCTCGGTAACGGAATTCGCTTATGTCTAGACTTACGGGACTCGAGCTTCGGGGTACTCTCGAACCCATTAGCAGAGTGGACAATCGTGTCTGCGACTTCCGCCAACACCGCCTAGAAGACAAGGCTTGCCCCCTCCCCCTCTCTAACGTCATCGAACCTTTTTTCGTGTACTCTCGTCCCCAGCCACCTAATAGGCGTATCCGGTATGGGCGACGAAAAAATATTAAAATGTTTCAACCTCTAACTAATTAAAAAAATATTAAGAAAATAATGGTAGGCAAAACGAGGATGTTTGACGGTGACGCTTTGTTGCCTTCCATTGGCGTGGCGACGGCAAAACAATGTTTTTTCGCCCATAATGGAAGTGACGACAGTACAAGATGGCGGCGCCCGTGTGAAAAGGGTCTCAAGCCTGGCTCGCGTCAGCATCGCTGCCAGCGCGTTTTGCAGCATCTCTTGAAGGCCTGTCCAGACAGCACACTTCAGAAATTGTGAGGCAACATAACTTCGAACTAAGTCGTGCAACATCCCACTTCCGCATGTTTTTATTTTTTTAATTTTTTTGGGGGGTGGGGGTTGGTTTTGTCAAAGTTTGCCCGTGTCCTTCACGGGGGCCTTGAGCATGCTCATCATATGGCTCCGAACAGCCACTCACACGCTCTGTCGGGGCTGTTGTCTGAGACGTCGTCTGTCCCTTTTTCTTCCTCCTTCACGAGTGTTCTGTTTTTCAAACCTCAGTCTCTGGTTTCAATCATCATGGCCATTCTTCCGCTGCTTTTCAGGTCCCGAAAACGGGGAAGGTTATGTTCGAAATCTTACCCCAAAAGATCCAAATTACTCCGGCGGGTCGTGGCACGTGATAACGCAGATAGAGCGACATTAGACGCGGGTAAGATCGAGTAAATTTGGAACACATCCAAGGATACGAGGGCCCGGCAGAACGGACAGGCAGCATTGGCAGGTGGCGTGCGACGTCAAGTCTGACGAGCACCGCGGTCACCGTAAAGCGGAGGAAGCTAGGAGGAAGGTTGTTTGCTTGGTGGTGTTCAATCAGACATCAGACTGCCGCACGATTTTTGACGGAGTCGTGTCGCCTCATGATTTCTGAAGTGTCCTGTTTGGACAGGCCTTGACTGGTTCAACGACTCAACCCTTTTACGTCACGCCGCGGTGGTGGCGCTTCGGGCGCACTTCCGGTCTGGGAGTGTGGGCGGAAGTTGCTATGTGGGACGGGCATTCCTGCGTTGTTTTGCAAGAAACCAGACTAAAACCTACCCTCTCGTCAAAACGCCGCGACTGGGGCTCTACCAGATTAGAGCCGGGAAGCTGTGAAGATCAGTTTTTACGTGTTTTCTGCCTGCTCGGTTCGTCTGAGAACGTGGATAGGTGCCGTGAAAAGGGAAAACCGGACACCGTCGAACCACGATTGCTTGTGCGAGAAGCACTTTTAGTTGAATCACAGATACTTGCGGTAGTCATATTTATTTGTTTTGTTCCAACATGAACGCGGGAAAACCGTCAAGTTGTCCGGACCACCCGCGAACCACGTTCAGTGCGTCTTTACGTTTAAACGGCCGTCTGATCGTTCAAACTGTCGTCTGCTCGTTCAAACAACAGCGGTCAGTAGACCAGACGTTGCGATAAGAAGTGCAGTAATACTTCTCTTAAGTTTAAATTTTGTTTGAGGCAAGGAGGCTCGGTGTAAACAGTAGATAAAAGGATATATTGATCATTGTTACCATGCAGTGGCCGTCGCCGACTTGTTTTGCCCAATTCAGTTGGTCCGATTCTGCTTTTTCAGTACCGACGTCGGGCATCGCAGCTACCGTCCGCGCTTTTGCAGCCCGAACGACGTCATGACTCGAAATAGCGAGCATAATAGAGAGTTTTAGTAGATCGTTCCGATGACTCCGATAACGATACCCGATACTCTGCCTCCGCCTTTGCGCTTACATATTTAGTATCGTTATCGGGGGTATCGGAGGTATCGGAACGATCTACTAAAACTCTCTAATCTCATCAGTGAATCGGGCTTGCGCGGCGCCGGTACGTGGCGTGCCGTTAGGGGGCGGGTCGGAGATCCACAAACGATGACGTCATGCGCGGGCCTTTTGTCCTAGGTGCCATTGCTCCCGCCCTGGTAAACATTGAGGGACGCCGCTTTCTTTTGAAACCGTCCGAACCCCAAAAATAAATATACAAAAAAAGTGACTACACCTGTTTTCACCTCAGAAAAAAGTAAGATTTGCGCATTGTTCATGCGCGGCGCGAAGTAGTTCTTACGAGATTTGCGTATCGAAGGAGGACGCGATGCTTTTGGCGTTTGGAACGTGTGCGTCTTGATAAGATAACATTTATCTAATCTAAAATACACCTTCATGTATCTTATTTCTCCGCATAAAGAGAACAAGTAGTAATGCTCCGCGAGGAGTGGACTTTTTTTACTTTGGTTCTTGAGGTGAAAACGGGTATAGTGGCGCCAACGCTTATCAGCTGTTCAAGGAAAGAAAGGTACCGACATCAATTATACAACACTGAAAGAATAGTCACAGGGACGGACACCATGGATTCTCGACTCAGATTGGAATCTCACAAAGTTATCTTTTACTCATTTCATTGTCACTCATCCATCTCTTCATCCATGTCTACTTTGGAGTAGGTCAAACTAGTAGCTTTACTTTCTTAAAATATTTTTACTATCTGTGATTCTTTTTTTATTCGTAAAAGATTGTTATGATTGAGTGTTCTCAATCAAAATAAATTTACACGCTTCATCTTAACACAAAAATAAGCAGTATAGTCTTTGCAGTGAAGCCGACCTGCGGAAACTGCGTTTGGCGGTTCCTGGAAAGTGGGAGCGATTTCGATTACTTCTAGAGAAGACACAACAAAAAAGGGGGAAATCGCATCAAGCCAATTGAAAGTTCGTATGATCGGCAGCAATAATAAAAAAAACTGAACGAAATAAAAAATGGCCCTTTTCGATAAAGTGGGTTCAAAATATTGGTTAATCTCGTTTTCGGCGATATTTCAAATTTTATATAAAAACTTCCGCGAAAATAAAATAAACTAAACTTATGCCCGTCGATAGCCCATGTGTAGGACTACACCCGCATAGTATTAGGTAAGCGACAGATATAATAACTCACGAGTAACAAGGCTCTGAAGATGCTACCGGATCGTCAAAGAGACGATGGTGGCATTTTTTACCTCAATAAACAAAAATGCAAAAGTACTTTTTTAACTAAAAAATAATCGAAATAACATACAAAAGCAACAAAAAAGTTACTGTGAGTTTTGTATGCTTTCCGTATTCATACTAGCGTACAGGACTGGGTAGAGAAATCCCGGAGTAAAGAACCGATTTTCACCCTTGCTCCACTCAATATTTTTTTGTAAAACCAAATATTAAAAAAAAAATATATTGAAAAGTGGTTTTGTTTTTTCCAGAAATGGGGCAATCACATATCTTTTAACTAAAAATCGAAAGACCCACCCCGACAAGCGTGTTCGATTTCAAATGAAACCACCCTCTAGTTTCAATTACCTTGCGTCACACCCAGCTATTGATTTTTCGGTTTTTCTCGCGTCTATTGATGCTTTAGGATCAAATACTCGTGATATTTAAATTCTCTCGACAAAAATATGCTAAAATACACAAATATATATATATATATATATATATATATATATATATATATATATATATATATTTTTTTTGTATTGCGTTTTTGCTGTTAAGTTTCATTTCGCGCTTATTAGCGACGTAAGAACGGCTTAATACGCCGCCGCGAAGCTCGTCTTTTTTTTTTTTTTTTTCTTGTTCCGCTTGTGAGCTCTCCATGCACTAAATGTCCTTTCGGCACGTTTTTATCTCAGCGTCCGGAAAGCGACACAGCTGCGCTTTGTTTGGTCTTTGACTGAGCGGGAAGCGGCTCGTGGAGACCGAAACAGCTGTGCGTCGCTCGATTCATTACGCCTTTTCTAGCCATGCTCAGAACGCCAAGGATGTTAGGCAACGGTCTTTAGAGCTAGCAGGTCGGAACGAGGCACGTGGCAAAGTGGGACACTCTAATTATCAAGACACTGTATATACGTATATATATATATAATGTTTTTTATATATATTTCATATTTGTTTAAAAAATGCCGTGAAAGCTACACTAATGCGTTTGTGCAGGTGAGTTATACGGCCACGAGGACATAGTATAGGGAGATGGTCGCAACTGTTGGTCGGCTAATTGAGTAAAATTTGTTAATTAACTTTTGATTTAGTGCAAATAGACATATTGTTCCAACTAGAAACTTGCTGAGCATGATTCAAAACCACTAAATCAACTCTTTTAGGAGGATATAATGCCGGGCAGCATTTGACGGCGTTCTGT
Organism: Ixodes ricinus; assembly: GCA_037355805.1. Taxonomy (NCBI): domain Eukaryota; kingdom Metazoa; phylum Arthropoda; class Arachnida; order Ixodida; family Ixodidae; genus Ixodes; species Ixodes ricinus. Next base: position 7,952 of record JAZHYW010053845.1, read on the forward strand.
AAAAACGCTCCATTCGGTTGCTCAGTTCTGGAATCCCCGCGGAGGAAGGTCCATCACCCCTCCGCTTCCCCCTGTATCCCGCCTTTCGTCGTTCGAAGCGCCATCTAGAGTTCCGTCTGAAAACGGTGTATTAAACGGTGAAGCGCCATCTAGACGCTGTGCGTAAAAACACAAGTATTCAACAAAACAAACAAATACCTATAGTTGCGCCCGCAGGGCCTCTCATCCGCAGCTTGCGTTCAAGGATAAGTCCTTAATGTACCGTATTTTCCGGACTATAGTCCGCACCCGGTGTATAGTCCGCAGGGACAAATATGGGGTCAAAAAGAAAAGTTTTTGCTCAGATAGCCCGCACCCGGTGCATAGTCCGCACCCAGTGCATAATCCGCACGTGGGGTTTGTCGACACGAAAATCCTCTAATACGCGGAACACCTTGACATATGTCTACTTTCTTAGCTCACAAACAAGCCGATAATATACATAAATCATCATTAGCATACTCTTTTATTCACAAAATCCGTCGCGTCTTGTCATAATCAACGATATTCGCAACTTTCAGCGATGGTGGTACCGCGGTGTGAGAATCGCGTTCCCTAGCTCCTGGATGATCGGCCTCATAATAAATGGGCTTGCCTACACCTTCATGGCCTGAAAAAATAACGTAAGGCTCTAATACTGCTCGTATATAGCAAAACTAGAATTACTTACGCCTTGCAGACCCAGCCTCGTACCGCTGTTCTACGACGATCATCCAGATGACAGCCATTTTGATAGGCACCAGTGCGCCCCCTATAGGTCGTGAAAGTTGCGAATTGAAAAACAAAAATCCTGTATAGTCCGCACGCGTAGATAGTCCGCGCAGCCTGAAATTTCAGTTTTTAAACATGTATAGTCCGCGGACTATAGTCCGGAAACTACGGTAATAGCTACGATGGATCCCCGTGGTCGTCGACAAAAGAAACCCGAATATGCAGTTACCATTTTTTTTTAACAACTTTAAGTTTGAGAACCAAGCTCTCTTTGCTTACCTGCCTATAGACCGATCTCACCAAGCGATCGGGGCATGCGTGACGCCACCATAAGTTTAGTTCACAGGAGGCAACCGGCAGTGCACGAGAGGGCTCGTGCTGTCCCCCAGCGAGGTTGTCACACGTGCAGAAAGACTAAAGTTCCGTCGATGCATTGCGGCACCGGTGGCGTAGTCAAACTGACTGGTGAGGTCGGTCTATTTTGTTCCCCGATCCTTACAAGCCAGTAAGCGGCGAAAGACACGAGGTAGAACGAGGCAGGTAATCTCGTATTGCGGGCTGACTTGGACGCATAGTTGAATATCAATTGACACTGACGGCTGTACTCTGGTTTTTTTTTTAATATTTTAATAAGAGATATAGTTAGCCTACAACAGGCATAATTACTTTCCAAGGAAGTCTAAAAAATTAAACATTAGAACAGTCCTAGGTCGACCAATTAGAGCGCGTTGGCAATGCTAGGTGTATAGAAGGAAAGCAACATAAAAAAGACTAGGACAGGACATGTCAAAAAGGTAAATAACTGAAAATTTATGACGGAAATTCTAAATTAATTGCTTTTTTTTGCAGAAGGAAGAAAGTAGTATTGACACACCTTTCCTGGTGCAGGATTTTAAGATATATCAAACACCAATGCTCTTAAACAGAAAAAAAAGACAATCGAAGAAAATTCAGTGACTTGCATTTGCGTTCAAAAATATAATTCTGGGGTAACATAAAAAGGAGTTAAAAAAGAAGACAGTATTGGCACAAATTTAAGTGCTCGGCGATCACTCCTTTTACTCATAAAAGTATAAGTGAGTTGCTCATGCAGTTGCGTGAATTACGATTCTACCGCTTCGACTACAGCGGTACGTCTGCGCAAACACAAGGTGTCGTATATTAATTTTTTATATATATATTATTGTTTGACCAGCTGAAAATACCTGGGGACATGAGTGATAACCGTATTCACATCCCGCTTCGTTTCTTTTTTTTACATTTTGATTAAGTGTTGGGGTCTAGCTGTGCATGCCTCGTCATCGACTTCATTCGCATGAATTAAAACATCCGTGGCATGGTTCCAACAGCCGGCGGTAACTCCGACTTTCTAAGAGCACATGCCCGAGTTTAAGCAGTGTGTGCGACAGCGCAGCTGTGCGAAAGAAAAAAAATTATACAATATAGCATTCTTATCTTTGTCCTAATAGCGCCGACTTTCAAGAGCGAGCGAAATCATAAAGAAAAAGATTGCGAGACGCACTTTGCTGTCGACAAATGTTCTTATGCCTGGATTATCTCCTCCACCCCGGAGACCTGGCACACGGGCTACCTTTCTTTGCGGAGGACCGCCTCCCTAAAAAATACTAATCACAGTTTTTCAACAGACAGAAAGCGGGAATAATATTGCAACGCGGTGCTCGCCATTTCTTTTTGTATATAAATAGAAAACGAGGTTTGCGCATCACGTCATTGTTAGCGGCGGCGATGCTGGCGCAACCTAGACGGCGCTGTGTAGACCAACTCTCTAGATATATAACTCTATGTTAAATAAATGTTGGAAGAGAAAAAACTGCAGGTGGCGCAAGCCACCGCCCGATTCAAAGGCTTCAGCCTCATCCACCCATCCAGTAATGACGTTTTGGGGGAAAAGGCGCTGACGTTTTCTTCTAGGTGGTATTGCGTATATATATATATATATATATATATATATATATATATATATATATACACACACACACACACTCACCGAATTGCTCTGACGCACTTGCAGTCCGCGTGAACCCGACATATTTGCGACTCGAGCAGCAGGTGAGCTCGATGACGCGCGTCCGAGGAAGGCACGCATGTGGCAAGCTAAAGGAATACACCCACGAATGCGCCCGACATTCAATGCCCGCTGTCGGAACGCTCGCTCAGCCGCGGAAACAACAAAAACGTCCACGAACAAAGGGACAATTGTCATTTGTGTTCTTTGGAGACAGTGCGTTTGAACAACGTTGTAATTCACCCCTGCGGCCAAAAGCTACTGCGTGGCAAAGATGTTCTAGAATGAAAAAAGAAAAAAAAAGCTGAGTGCAGGCGAGCTGGTGTATTGGGTGTTTCAACAAAAACTGTAAAATAAAATGGTTGAACAAAGGGAAAAAAAAACATTCTAACTATAGTTTGTTGCAACTCAAAAAGGTAGGGCGAGGGAAAGGAAGGCCGGGGAGGAGGAAGCAGACGGAACGCTGGAGGGAAGAGGGGGAAACCTCCTCCTCTTTCCAACGTTTCATCTGCTTCCTCCTCCCGGCCTTCCTTTCCCTTGCCCTAACTTCTTGAGGGTCATGAAAAGATTTTTCAATTTTTTACTTCTTAGCTTTCCTCCTCAACTCACAAATCGCGCATTGTACGAAATAGTTCAAGGAGACGGAAAGGAGAGGCACCCCGTCTATACACCAACTCATGTTTACAAACAAACCGGAGCGCCCGCAGCGCCCCTAGCGGACGCCACCGGCGCCGCGCATGCGCGGTGGGGGTGTGGGCAACAAGCTCGCCGTCGCCCATAAACAAACCATTGAAATGCGATGTTGTCGGCGTTGGTGTGAGTCCCCCTGCCCTTTATTGCTTTCGAATTGTTGATTCTACGTCTTCCTGGCAATGTCTGACTACATGAGCGGCGTCAGCGAAATTAACGAGGCTCGTTACACCGCAAAACTTCGCGTGAATAATCTGACATGCGGCGATTCATTCCGCGTGGACGCCGCAGAATGTACGCTAAAGCCTGACTCACATGATGAGATTTTGCACGCAATTTTCAGTCGCGAAGTCGCTCGGGCTGCAAAAGCGTGAACCGTAGCTGAGATGGTCGACGTCAATACTGAAAATCGCAAGCAGAATCGGACGAAGTGAATCAGGCATAACAAGTCGGTGATGGCCGCTGGTAACAATAATCAACATCTCCTTGTATCTACTGTTTACGTGGAGCCTGCTTACCAACCTTTAAACTTAAGTCTTTTGAGGCCTGCACTTACTTCTTATCGCAAGTACCGGGCCAACATTTCGTCTACTTGCCGGTGTCGTCTAAAAGAGCAGACGACAAGCAGAAGTGTTTGAAAGAGCAGACGACAGTTCGAACGATCAGACGGCCGTTCGAACTTCAAGACGCACTGAACGTAGTCCGCAGGTGGGCCGTACAACTTGACGGTTTTCCGGCGTTTATGTTGGAACAAAACAAATAACTCTGATGACCACAAGTATCCGTGAATTCAACCCAAAGTGCTTCGCCCCCAAGCAATTGTGGTCCGGCGGCGTCTGGTTTACCATTTTTACAGCACATATCCACGGTCTCGGACGAACCGAGAACATGAAAACTGATCTTCAAACCTTTCTCGACTCTTTTAGTACAGCCCCAGTCGCGGCGGTTTGACGAAAAGGCATGTTTTCGTCAGGTTCCTTTCAAAACAACGCAGGAATACACGCCTCATATGGGGCCTTCCGCCCACAGCCCCAGACCGGAAGTGCGACCGACGCGCCACCACCGCGCCGTGACGTAACAGAGATGAGTTCGTGTGGCTGCTCTTACCTGGCAGCGCTAAGTATTTGCTGATATCAAGACAGTGGAAGTCCACGTGATCACGCTCCCTCGCGCATACCCACGCGCGGAGAATGAGGTCAGGTGACGAAAGAGAAGCGGCTGATTGGTCCGGCAAGCGCATAGCTTCCCCCGCACGGTCAGCTTAGGAGTGAAGGGAATAAGTGAGGTCCGGTGTCGTGTGACGTGTGTGTGGGCCGGGTGACGCGCTTTGAGCACCGCGGATGTATCTCAGTGAAAAGGCAGAGAGCTTTGGAAGCGAAGGAGGTACGAAATAGTCCGCTGTGTTGTGAAATTTTCGTACCAAAAATCAGGCTTTTGACTTCCTACCTTCTTTCTTTTGGCCCACTAAACGATATGCTATTAGTAAAATCCCAATCTGTATGCCTTTATCCCAGCACAAAATTCGTTTCTTGGGCCCTTTAACTAAGATTTACCGAGGAACTTTTAATTTGTGAAAATAAGCATATACTGTAAAACCCTTTAATTTCGCGGCCCCTATTTTTCGCGAATCGGTCACAGAGGACATAATCGCGGCCACTTTTTCGCGAATTCCAGACGCCTGCACTGAAACTTTCAAGGATCGAAATTTTCGTGTGCCCTTGCTTGCGAACATTGAGGATTTTACAGTAGTTGTAATGAGAAAATTGCTGAATATAATCAAAAACTACTGAATGAACTAATTTTATAATTAAAAAAAATTAGCGCAAAGACAGACAAGAACGAGAAGGTACAGAGCGTGACACTGTTAGCGCGAACAAGCAATCGCCGGTTTTTCCAGTTTTTCTCTTTGAAACCAGTTAAGGGATGTCATCCCAGTTATTATTGCTACGGAGAGAGCTCATTTAGTTATATAATGTAAGCGATAAAATTTCGTGCTCGCTAATACTATTTAGAAGTAAAATGCGAAAATGCGCCAACGTCGTGTTCGCGCTAACAGTGTCGCGATGTGTACACACGAACAACAGCGCTGTTGTTCGTCTAATTTCTCGTTCTTGTCCGTGTCTTTGCGCTGTTAATTTTTAACCATGACCTACCGAGTTGCCGAAACGTCAGTGTTTGTCATTTTAGAAAGATATAAGACAGGTGCAGCTCCAAACCACCCAACATAAAAAAAGTTATTGTCCCAATATACAAAACAAAATATACTCTCTCTGGAAGAAAACAAACAAACAAACGAATATTTGATGACATAAAATACTGTTGTCTTATAAGATGGGTCGTAGATATGGAGGCGATGTCCGAATCTGATTTGGGGCAGCCAAGTGGAGACACCAAAATAGCGTACGGATTGATTTTCGCACGTTCGGAATTTCGAGAGATTCTGCATGGTGTGTGTATACGTGTTTTAGGGGAAAATGGGGGGGGGGGGGGTAATTGAGAGTCAGGCGCATACCCATTTGACTCTATATCCCCCCCCTTTCCCCCGTTTCCACGTACAACGCGTTCACACACACCATGCAGAATCTCTTAAAATTCCGAACGTGCAAAAATCACTAAATACGCTATTAAAAAAAAAATCGAATTCTTTTATTGCACGCAAATTGCAGATAAGGTTTTGTTTAAAGCACATTTGGGATATCCGTGCGATAAATACCCACGCGTGGTTTGTTTTTCTTGTGGTTATTCTTTTTATTCTTTATTTCTATTTGTTTATTTATATGTTTTAAGTCAAAGAACGGTATAGAACGGCATATGGGAGGTGTCGTCCCGATACCTGCGATAACGGTACCCGATGACGACGATATGATGCATGTGCAAAGGCACCGGCCGAGTACCGGGTACCGTTATCGGAGTCATCGGAACGATCTACTAAAACTCCATATTTTCAAATGTTGCGAATTCGTACCATTTCCGGTTGCTTTTTCGCACGCATGTGTTCCACGCTTTTTTCTTTTTATTTTCGCGGTTTGTGATTTTTTAGTGGCAAGCCGTTAAAGTGACACTTATAGGAAGTGTCACTAGGAAGTGTCACTATTCCTGACATCATCACACGACAGCTCCACGGGAACTGTCACTTGGAAGTTTTTAGTGGATCGTTCCGATAACTCAGATAACGATAGATGCATGCGTGAGAGCCACCGGCGGGGTATCGCGTGTCGTTATCGAAGTTATCGGAACGATCTGCTGAAGCCTGCAGCATACCGTGTCGCTCGGCCTGAACACCCGGTAAACCTGCGCACGCGCGATGGCGCGCCCGCGGGAAGACGTTAGCGAAAGCCGCGTACGATGACCCGAGTAGTCGTCCGGTCTAATAACGCCGTGTCAGCGCTCGTGCAGCGGCGCTCACCGCCGCCCCGTGGCGTTGAAAACGTGACTCGGATAGACTTGGAGACATGACAGAGGTTGTGGACGTCGCTGAAATGCATACAACTCTTTTCACCCCCAATGCATGCCGATAGTGCGGTTACGTCTATCTTTCGCCCCGTGATCCCGCTTTCGCCCATACCCGCGTACAGAGAGCGGTGTCAGGTGGTAAGAGGGAGGCGGTTGATTGGTCAGTCTCCGTACCGCGTACTGTCAGCTTAGGGGGCCAAAATAGCGTAGTACGTGACACGAGCACGCTAGGCGGGTTCCGATCGTGAATGTGCGAACGTGGCCGCCGATGGTGTTGTGTCGTGTTGTTGTTGAAGCTTCGCGGTGCGTATGTCTAGCATGTACACGCCCCGTTGGTCGTCCTACGTCTCGATCGGTCGGGTCTCTTTATAGAGTCGCTCTTGGAGATGGCTCGATATAAACTCGGCGAGCTTAGATTTTTCTTTTTTTATTACTTCCTATTAATTTATTATGTTTATTTCTCGTGATTTGTCCGGCCAGTCTAAAAATAGTGCGACGGGTGCGATTCGTTTGTTTTTCACGTCGTCACGTTCTCCATTCATAGGACACGATTGACGTGCGCGATCTGTTTTCCCGTCTGGTGTCTGAAGTGGGTGTCATCGGGTGTGCGATATCGTATCCTTCCTCCGACGCAAAGGCGGGCGATAAGGGGTGCGCTAGAGTAGGTGGGCGAGCGCGGTGTGCGGTGATCGCGGGACGTTTCTTGTTGCCCGGCGAGAGAGGGGGCGAGAAAACTCTCTCCCCTACCGGCTTGTACCTCGGCGGGCGGTACGCGCCATCCTAGCCAATCGCAGTGGCGGTGACGAGAACTAGCAGCGCTGTGCATTCGAGTCTTGCTTCCGGATCGCCTAGCCCGCCAAGTTTGAATAGCAATACTTGAGCTTGGGCGAGTTGGTGATTCATGCCAACACTTCACAGCGCAAGGAAACAGACGCACACAAAAATAATTTCCAAACACTCAAACAAAGAACTCTCGCATTGCGCTGACTCTCAGCTCCATGGTGTATTACACTTCATCTTCCTCGTCTTTTTTTGCTATTATACACATAAAAGTATAAAAAAAGGAAAAACAAGGAAGACAAAGAAAACTGAAAAAGAAAAAAAGAAAAGGAACGCGAGGCAGGGAAGTAGGATCTGACTGCAGCGCCGCTAGTTCTCGTGACCGCCACTTGGGCCACTCGGAGCTGCGAAACTGAGCTTGCTCCAGTAACGTTGGTGTCTGCATGCAGCCTTCAACGTATAAAATATTTGAAATATAACCAAAATAAGGCACTGAGGAACGCGCGTGCAAGATGCTTGTGCAGTCCACATATAACGATACCACATATAACGATATACCGCTTATATCGATCAGTTTATAGAGTTTCTAGTCCAGACACAACGATAATTGGTTATAACGATTGAATTTTCGGGTTCCTCAGCGCCTTATTTTAGTTATATTTCGAGATCTTTTATGCGTTGAAGGCGCTGGCGTCACGTAGACTTACATTCACAGCAACGTTGCTATAATATAGACTAGGGGTGGCCAAGGTTCGGCTCGCGAGCCGCTCGTGGCTCTTCGCGCTCTTCGCGGCTCTTCGCGCTGCGGCTCGAGGCTCCCTCCCCTATCCTCCCCCCCCTCCCCTCCCTCCCGGTCGCACGAGTACTTCCCCAAGAAGAGAAATGGAACGCGTTTTAAATCGAAAGACTGGTCGCGGTTTGTAGTCTTGTGCTACAGCTACCTTACGCAGAGTTGGAGTGCTTTTGACTCGGATGTATTGAAAGTAGTAGTTCGAGTTTCGTTTATTTCTCTAAAGAAAAGTTTGCCCCCCCCCCCCCCCCCCCGCGGCTCTAAGGCTGAACTCCATGGAACGAATTATGTGACGAATAACTGGCGAACGCCGCCCGGCGGCACGCTCGCTTTGCGCGCGACGTAGCAGCCAGTGTGTTGATTGCACGCGCAGAGCAAAAGCCGCCGGGCAAAATTCGTCGGTTATTCTCAGCATATTCGTCCCATGGAGTTCAGCCTTTAGGCTGGGTCAGCCTAGCCGCCCCTTGTATAGGCTTTTCCAAAAAGAGCATGCGGCTGGTACTATTTTGAGTGTTCGTGCGTATGGCACCTGCTTTGCTACTTTGAAGCGACGAACACGTACGTTGCTGGGCTGTGAAGATCGCACACTGGAGTGTGATTTTGTAAACATTGGAAAGGTATTTACACGTTTTCACCTCAAGAACCGTGGTAATAAAAGTCCGGCTCCTCGCGGATCATTCCTAATTTCCCCATTTATGTGGAGAATTAAGATATGTGTAGGTGCATTTGAAATTAGATATACGTCATCTTGTCAAGACGCACACGTTTCAAACGCCAAAATAATTGCCTCTTTCCTCCGACAACCAAATCTTAGTGAGAACTACTATAGATTTGGTTGTCGCCGTCAAATGTAGTACGAACAATGCGCAAAACTTCCTCATTGGTTGGGTGATTTAGCAATAGGTCTATTGCACGTGCCGGCTCGCACGAGCAAAGACATGGCGGCGGCCGAGCGCCCTGCTTTCAATTAAGCCTACCGAAGAACCTTTGGTTTTGCACTTTGTCGTTTCCGTCCACCTTATACTCTGACTTGTGTCTTTTTTGACCCGTGGGGTTCGACGTCCGTCACCGCTACAGTCACTTCTTACAGGATGAGCACGACAGGGCATCTCTTTCGAAAGCCAAGCCTCCAAGCACGTGCTCGTTGCCTTCCGCCGTCCTTTGACTGCTCTTGCACGCTCGAAGCTCGCGAGTCTGCGAAGCGTTATCGAAGGTAACGCGTCGCAAGGAGATCACCTTACAAAAATCTGTAGTTAAATTCTTTTGAATTTCTGTTGAAAATTTTCTAGAATCGTTTTGAATTTCTTTTTAAAGGGCAACTCCGCTCAATTCCGAAAAATTTAGGCTTACATGTGATTCCATTTCACAAAGTACTACTCAACAGCTCTACGTCTTCGGATTCGCGAAATGTTGAATATTATTTGTGTAATCTTAATTTAAACATCAGCCGATACCGAAACCGAAACTTCGGTTGCGTCAGGCAACATTGGTCCCGTGTCCTCAGAGTCATGGCCACGTCACGTCGAACCACGTGGTCTTGTGACGTTCGCAGGCGCGAGGTACAGGACACGCGACGCGGGTAGGTCGCTTCGCATGGCGAGGATGGTGATGGCCCGGGGGAGAGGGGGAAGGGGAGAACACGAAAGAGGAGAGGGGGAACGGAGAAACCGGACATGCGATAAACGCGCAGGGCAGCGCAAACTAGCGCATCCGCGTTACGGTGATCACGTGGACGCCGTAGAGCCAACACCGGGAGGAGAAACTCATGACGTCATCGTTCAATTTCGCTCCGAGAAGTAAAAACAACCAAAACGTGAGAATGACGTAGTCATGCCTTTGGCGTAGTGGCTCAACGTTGGCCGCTCCAACCCCGTCGCATTGACTGCGCTGACGATTGCGCCTCACGTCGCACGCTAGAGTTGGCAGATTTCGGCGACTTGGCTCGTTTGAAAGTTTGCTGGCCAGTTTATTAAATATATAGACGGAATTAGATCGTAATATTTGACATGGGGTCTTCCTATATGATACTGAAGAGGGCTGCATAGTTTTCGAAATATCAAAAATGAAGCGGAGTTGCCCTTTAAAATGTTTTGATGTTTTATAGACTTTATTTTGACAACCTATTTAACTCCTAGTTAAAATTGGCCACTTAAATTTTTAGAATTCCTTCTTACATAAATTTTATAGAATTCCTTCTTACTTAAATTTTGTTGAATTCTTTTGACGGAACCGCAGATTGACGTTAAAAAAAAAGACACTCAGTTTTTTTAATACATATTTTGAGTTCTGTTAGGAAATAGTGTCCCTTTGGTACATACACATCCCACAAATTAGCTTTGGAAACAAACACAAACATCATGAAACACTCAACACCAGAAACACAGTCCCATCACTGCTCCAGAGCCTTATATAGCCTACATATTGAAGGTAATCATTTGGCCGGTGACCACCTCAGCCCTTACTAAGGTTCCAAGTGTCCTATCTCCTTCTGGAAAGTCTGTCAGAGGGAAGACAGTGTTTCGAAGTTCGTGGACTCTATCTCTTACTAAAAAGCATTGGTACAACTAATAATAATTCCGCGTAGTCGCTAAAACAACATCCACAAAAACGGCTCCTAGAACAAATGTTATCGCTTCTCTGCATAGCACCACTCAGGAGGAAGCCAGTCAAGGCGGTTGCTCCACTTTAAAATAGTTATTTTGCTTTACTTTACTAGTTGACTAGTTTGATTGGGTCAATAAAGTCACGATAGTCACCTACAAAGTGAGAATGGCAGGGCGTGTTTTTCGAACGCCTGGCCTCCAGCACGCGCTCCATGCCTTCCGTCATGCTTTGACTGCGCGCTCGAGCTCGAGGGGCGCGAGACGTCGAAGCGTTGTCAGAGATAGAAGGCTCGCGCTGGAGGCAGGAGAAGTGAGCTCCTCCCTACGGTTCTCAACTTGTCAGAGACTATTGCGAAACTTAGTGACTTTTGACATTTAGTCAATATGTACCATGTTCAATAAAAAGTCAACAGAAAGTCTGTAGCGTTTCTATTGACACTGGCTACAGAAAGTCAACTGAATATTTTCAACAGGAAGTAAACAGAACGTCTGCAGTATTTCTTATGACACTTTCAACAGGCAGTCAGCAGAAAAAGATCAACGTAGAGTTAACAGAAAGTCAACAGCTTTTCTTTTGACTCAGGCAGAAGAAAATAATCAAAAAAGTTTTAACACAAAATCAACAAACTTTCTGTTGACCATGTTAACAGGAAGTTAAAGTCAAAAGAAAGTAATCGGAGTGAACAAGAAGTCAACAGATATTCAATAAAAAGTCAAAAAAGATTTTTATAGGGTTTATGGAACCATATGTCCATCATCGCCATGCCGGACCCCGCACAGGACCGCAGACCATATAGAATAATAAAAAATTGTTTTCTTTCTTTTTTTATAAATTAATATAAAGAAATGATGTCAATAAGCTTTCTTTTTTTTTAGAAAATAACCTAGAAAAAAAAACGTTGTTACAACTTCTTTTAATTTGTTTATAAATAAGTCTACAAAACAAAATCTTGTTTTTCCTTTTGAATTTCTTTAGAAAATAACCTACAGAAAAACATCATTACAACTTCTTTTTAATTTTTTTATAAATAAGTCTACAGAAAAAAATTTGTATTTTTTCTTTTGAAAGTTTTTTGACAATAATCAAAACAAAGTGCGTTTAAAAAGGAATTCAATAGGATCCCGGAAAGTCAATAAGAAGTCTAAAAAATTAAAAAGAATGTTGAGACCTGTTTTTGTAAGGGCACCTCTGTCCAGCGTTCGCTCTACTAAAGTGGAAAGGGTGGAAGGAGTTTCCACTTCGTTCTTGACCTGTCACCGACTATGAAGCTCCGCCTTCAACGCGAGCTCCCTTGTATCCGCAGTGCTTTAGTTGCGCGTGCTTGCGCGTTGAAACTTGTGTTAGCAAGGGCAGAAAGCTCGCGCTGAAGGCGGATGTTCTAGTTAGAGCCACTCTATATGGCAGCGAAGCTGCCAGAGTAGCGACACGACGCAAAATTATCTAGATGCACGACGTCAGAAGCGCCTATAGTGATCTCCATTTTGGGCCTGGGAGGTTGCCATGGCAACCGTACTGCTAGCGACGCCGGGCGGCAACCTTTATCTAGCTGATATCTCCATTCGTTCATTGAAAGGTGGTAAAAGACCTAAAAGACGCTTTGCATGGCGGTACGGCACGGGCCTCTGGAGGAGCGGTGCCTGTTTCTTCCGTCAAGTGAGACGATTTTCAGCCCGGGAAGTGTCGGGCGACGAGAGCTGCTAAGTATCGTAGGCGCGCGGACAAGGCGAGTGGTTTTCCGCGCCGCCGGGATGGCGGCCGCTTCGTGGGACGAACGTACCGTCCTTGCACTTTCGGACATCGCTCCTATGGAACAAAATCCGATTACGCCGGCCACGACAGGACGATTGCCTCGGGACATGACTGCTGCTCGACTGCCCCATAGTAAGAGAATGTATGCTTAGCACCATACTTCAAGACCCATCATTCATTCAAGATGAGATTATCTCACCGACACGCGAGGAGCGACGTCGACGACGGCCTCACCCTCGTTTGGGTGATGAACAGCCGACGGGGTTCAACCAAGAAGGACAGCGCGGGGTCTACAGAGGATCGTTAACGCCATCAAAAGAAACGGACGCCGGAGATGAGGTGTTCTTGCCGACAGGCCAAGTGGTCGTTTGGAGGTTTACCGGCATGCAAAAAGTCAATATTTTAATCTGGTGTAGCACGCATACCCGTGTTAAAGGGGCCATGAAATGATTTTTTAACTTCTTCCTTAGCTTTAATCCTCAACTCAAAAGAGAACAGTGAAATCACGCGGTCGTGACATGCTAGGGCACCGGTACGATGACCCCAATCTTCCACCGTGCTTTTTAGGCACACCATAGAACTTGGCATTCGCAAGTGCACTCATGTGCACTCATTGGGCACGAACGCGAACTTAAATATTCGTCGACGAATTGATTGTTGACGAGCGCATACGTCCGAGTAACGCAGTTTTCGTGTCTAATGTGTGAGCTGGGGTCGGCTGACGCCATTTTGGCTTTTGTAAGCATTGCAAAGAGGATATTTAGAACCATGCACACATGATGATAACATCATAGCACACGGACATTAACGAGCACAAAACGGGCCCAGCTACAGAAAATAAATATTACACTCTTAAAAATTAATTGTCTGTAACTTGTTAATTACAAAGACGAACACACCTCTGAGCATATAAGTTTAATAGTATGTGTTGATGCATTGTTATAGAGGTCATTTCATATACGTCATTTGAGCAAACGCCAGCTTGTCAGTTGAAAAAAACAAAACAAAAAACACTGCGATCAAGTGCAAGCTATTGCAACGAAAGCAGGTTTATCAAAGTTACAGAACTGTCAATTCGTAAAATCGTCGATCAGCACAAAAGGTTAAAGATCGCAGGCGCTTCCTCGCTTAAAGTTGCTGTGATTATTCGGTGACCCAGGGCTGAAACAACTTCCCCTGGGCCCTACACACGACGTATACCTTTCGTTTCGATTCTCAAAAATTCCAAAATTCAAAGGAAGCTAGAAAATCTGAAAATGTTATCCTAACAGCTATATGATAAAATCGTTGATTAGTACAAAACGTAAAGATCGCAGGAGCTTCCTCGCTAAAAGTTTCTGTGATTGCGCGGTTACCTGGGGCAGAAACAACCTCCCCAAGGTCCAACATGCGACGCATACAATTCGCATCGATTCTCAGACATTCCAACGTTCAAACAACGCTAGGAGTATGCGAAAATGGCATGCAAGAAGTCCTATCTATCCTTGAACACATCCGGGAGTCCGAGCACCGCTACGGCGACATGGCTGATGCTGTCGCACAGGTGCTAATATCCAGAGCGATCTTGCACAGAAAAGCTATAAAGAGTCATTCTTTCAGATCTTCACGTTATACCTGTGTCAGAAAGCCCGAAGAAGTCCGAAATCGTCCTCAAGCAGCGGCATATTACGACTACCGCGCACCGAACAAACTCGTGTCCACCAGCTCTGTGCGCTGCCATCTTACCGGTGACATCACGGCTTTTGCTAGGTCACGTGACGAGCAGTCACTCGGTTGCTAAGGAAACCGAGCCAGCTCAGCTCGTTGCTATGGTACCGCGTGTGACCAATCACGGTGAGAGGCGGCACAGGGAAAAGCGTGGCGCTACTCTGGCAGCTACGCTGCTGCGTATATCAGTGACTCTGGTTCAGATCTCTGTAGGCGTATGTAAACCGTTTTCGTGTGACGGTTGCTACGTTAAAATATGACGTAGTTAAATTGAGCGACAAAAAATGAAGTAAATAGATTAAGCGTAACTACAATAACAAAAAATATAGCCAAGAAACAACTAGAACTATTGGCACGAACCCCTCGAATCCTTGCGCCTTCCAACCGGCAAATAAAGCGGTTTTGCTATTTCGCCCCAACTCAGCTACGTCAAAATTCAACATAACCACCGCTAAATTTAAAAAAAGAAAGAAAGAAAACGCACGCAAGGGAGGGGCGTTGAAGACGCGCAGTATACACCTTTCCAAAGAGAGCTTGTGGCCGGTGCCATTTTGAGTGTTCGGCGTATGGCGCGTGCTTTGCTCGCGCCTCTACGAAGCGACGAAAACGCACGTGCGGGGCTGTGAAGATCGCACGCTCTACTGTGGTTTTGTAAACATTGGAAAGGTCTGCCGAGTGCCTTCATATACACGCGCGCTTTTGCTTGAGTAGTGACATCTCAGCCATTTTTCCGCCCAATCGTTTTTTTATGCATTTTGAAGCGCGCGCAATCCGGTGTCACTCAGCTCGAGCGCTTAGCTTTGGCTAATGCATTGACGCCATTTTACCGCCAAGTCACGCACCGAGTGCGCGAGGGCGTCACGCGCTGGCACATTCAGTGCAATAATGGATGTCTTCACCCTGAGACAGACAGACATGCAGGCACCCTAGCGCAGTAGCTTTTGTTGGTCCAAAATCGGCCATTGCACCGGGCCGTGCGTCCTCTCGTGCTGCTCGTTTATCAACAGTGCGCTCGCGAGGTCGTCTGACGCGACCCAGACTTCCCTGGTTGGATTGAGACCCCACAAAAAAACATGTCAGGACGCACCACTTCTCCGTCTTTTATTTTGTTCTCGTCCAGCCGTCTCAGCTGTGAAAACCCGAGTCATGTCGGTAAGAAAGAAGAAGACGACTTCTTTTCGCGCCGTTCTGTGGGGACCCCTTCTTTTTATGCCATTCGTGTTTTGTCTGTCGTGTGAGTGTACCATACATCACGGGCGCTCGGAAAAAAGTTGCCAAGGTTTCCCTTTGCTTCGCAGCCGCATCAGCGGCAGCAGCAGCAGCGGGTGCTGTTTGGTTTGCATATTTCGACGCTCGCGCGCGCACGCTCTTACGCGCCGCCTCTTAGTTTCCCTTTCCGATGGACCGCAAGCGGACCCTACGCGAGCTGCCTCGTGCTAATCCAGCGCTGCAGAACGTGCCACGTGACAGTCACGCGTAATTTGATTGGCTTAGAGATGGTTCGTAGCGGGCCGCTGTGCTTCATCGAAAGGCGAAACTGCGTGCAGCGGCGTGCGTGCACCGTCGTTCGGCGAGGAAAACCAAAATGGGGCCTGAGGGCGCTGGGATTGGCGGATCTGGCTCTGGCGGCAGGCGTGGAGATCTGTGCGCGGCGCCTTAGCTTATCGACGTCGTCGTCGAGCGGTTTTTATATGTGTACGGACGAAATTGAGCGCCTGCCAAGAGGAGGGAGCCGAGGATGAAAAGGATGAGTGTACGAATTGCCGTTTCATCGCGTGGCGGTGAAGATATACGTGTGACCCCGCGAGTACACGCCGCATGGTTTAGGAATTTGATGGTATCGTTTCTG
>JAZHYW010053846.1:0-20442 GCA_037355805.1 Ixodes ricinus
CCCAGGCAGCACACTTTCTTGGCCGCTTGGGCCAATATTGGCGCTTGATTGTAGTAAGCGGGCCCAGCATCGCCCAAGGAATACGATCGTCCGCCAGCCCGGCACTTCATTGTATTTCCTGGCCCAAGGTTTCCATGCTACAGCCAGGGAAGGGCTTCCTTGGCTGGAGCTCGCATTTTCCCGGCCAGGGCCGGCCGATATAGACAGACCACTGCCAGGAAGTGCGTTTCCTTGGCTGGAGCTCGCATTTTCCCGGCCAGGGCCGGCCGATATAGACAGACCACTGCCAGGAAGTGCGTTTCCTTGGCTGGAGCTCGCATTTTCCCGGCCAGGGCCGGCCGATATAGACAGACCACTGCCAGGAAGCGCGTTTCCTTGGCTGGAGCTCGCATTTTCCCGGCCAGGGCCGGCTGAGATAGACCGGCCACTGCCAGGATGTGTGCTTCCCTGGGGATTCACTGAGATTCCCTGGCCCAACCAATACAAGAAACAGCCAGCGTTCGGCCATGTTGCCAGACCGCATATTTGTTCCTTCAAAGAAAAGTAGAAAAACACATACTGCAACATTATCATCACCAAGACTGGCTCGCCCGTGAAGAGCCACCCTGGTCCGAGTTCTTTTTACCCATATAGCCAGAGCCAATGTCGAGCGAACATTCCCTGGCTGTTCTGAATGTTGAAGGAACGTTAAAACACCACTCAGAACGTTCTAGGAACGTTCTTATGCGAACATTCCCTACAAGGTAAGCTTCTCAACATTCTAGGAAGATTCGTTGGCGAACATTCGTATGCACTATGTTCTCGGAACATTCGCCTTCGAACATTCATGTGAGCAACATTCTTGGAACGTCGCTTGCGAACATTCCTAGAATTTTCGCAGGTGAAGCCAACTTTACGGAGCTCTCACGCAATCTGTGGTTCGGAAGCAGCCACGTGGCCTGGGCTGTATTTACCCCGTATATCCAGGATTGGCTGACCCGGAAACAGCCACCCTGGCCCAGGCTGTATTTACAGGATGGAGCCCAGATTGGCTAGACGGGGAATTGCAGCTTACTGCCAATCTTGGCATGCCAGGTTGGCTCTAGCTGAAGCCTTGGTGCAAAACAAGCATGGCCCAAGGAAAGTTTCCTTGGCTGCCCAACCTGGCGCGAGCTAGAGCCAGGGTATTGTGCTACTTGGGACCATCCACTATATGCCACTTTGTGCCAAAAATTTGCAAATTAAAGGGAGTTTCTGGAAACTTAGCATAAGAGATCAGTTTTATCTTATACGAGTCTACCGAGGAATGTGATATAAGGTGTAGAAGAAAAGCAATGGTTTTCAAAACTTGATAACGAACTTGCCACTCACTGGGTATGTAGAGGTGCAGTTTCGAATAGACCCGATTTTTAGCATGTGGGTGGGTTATTACTTTAAAACGAAAAGGTATATCCTGCAGTTGCGTGTGGGATGCCATGTCTATCTGTTCTTAAGCTCGGAGTGAGTAATCGGTTATGTGTGCGGTACATGTTGAATCAAAGAAGTTGACAGGTAGGAGTACAGTTAGTACATGCTCAGGCTGGTGCGCTGGGAAAGCGGGAATCTTGTGCCTGCGCCTTCTAGACACATGTTTGATTAAAAGCTATTGATCGCCCTGTGAGGATCTTTACCATATCCATATATGTAGTACGGCTCATTGGTGCTCCGAAGCAAACCGTAATAGTAGAAGCTTATGTACTTTTGAACATCCCCGGAATGTTCTCAGAACATTCTCGTGCTACGTCGGGATTGGCTGACCCGGAAGCAGCCACGTGGCCTGGGCTGTATTTACCCCGTATATCCAGGATTGGCTGACCCGGAAACAGCCACCCTGGCCCAGGCTGTATTTACAGGATGGAGCCCAGATTGGCTAGACGGGGAATTGCAGCTTACTGCCAATCTTGGCATGCCAGGTTGGCTCTAGCTGAAGCCTTGGTGCAAAACAAGCATGGCCCAAGGAAAGTTTCCTTGGCTGCCCAACCTGGCGCGAGCTAGAGCCAGGGTATTGTGCTACTTGGGTCCTTGCATACATGCAACGACACGCGCGTACGCACATGTTCTTTAGACGAAGCGTGCATAACGTATCACCTTAAATTTTAAGACACAATAGCTCTGAGGCGCCGTTACGAGCACTGCGACACTCAACTGGGGACGTTATTAAACACGTGTAGAATAACCTGCAAAAAAAAAAAAGAAAAAAGCTGCGTAACAAAAAAAAAACCCACTGATTTATTTGGATATCAGTTTGTGTCATAAAAGCAACTCACAGAAAAAGAACTAGTGGTGTTATCACAATATCGAAGATTCCGTTTCTCGGCCATGGAGAATTCGAAGCACGATGCATAAAAGTGTTGCGTCCAAGGCACTTCGTTTATTCCGATGCTATCACTTTCTCTCCTAAAAACAAATCGCAGAAAACAAAAGTCGTGTTATCTCTTACTGAGGATTCCGTTTTTCAGACCAGGAGAATTCGAAACTCGAAGCACCGTATCCTTTTCACGAAGAGAGAGAGAGAGATACACGCACGCACACACACGCACGCACACACACACTAAATGCTTCCAGACCTTTAATCGGGCTTTTTAGCGTTGATCGGCAAGAATATGTCGGCGCTAGAAATTAGCGAATAAAGTATGCTGTAATCGTACATTTCTACTTGTTACCGTTTCATGAAAGTCGGTGCCCGGACGTGCGTATACAGTTATGGCGACGTGCTCGACCCCAGGCGTCGCTGCGACATTGGTCTTCCACGATTGGCCGAGAGTTCACTGTGACGTCTTTCGTAAGACTTTTTTTTCCTGCTTTTATCGACGGAATAAAGAGCAATGTCAGTGACTTCCACCGTGCAGTTTGCAAACACCATCGAACTTGCCGTTTGCAGCTGATGATAGTAAACAAACTGGGTCCTGGGAAAGTAGCGCCAAGATTCCCGTATGGTCGCCATTTTGGTTCATAAAACGAGCAGTCTCTCCTTGACTTCTCCATTCTTGGCGAGCCGATCTAAATTCGCCGGTGACGGGTAGCTTTATAGGGACGTTCGTCCACACACCGGCGAAACAAGCGTACATCTTCGTAGCGCCACCGCATGCAGCGTTGGTGCTTGGAGGCATTGAAGAATAACTTTCTTGTCTTGAAATACGTAAGAAAAACGATATCGTTGTAAGAAATCTGTGGAGATAAGCATTTTTGGGGAGTTGATTCTATGCACAGTGTCAAAGACGCAGTGTTGGGAAGCACTTTCAGTACATTGTACTTGAAGTATACTACTACTAGTAGGTATAGGAAACTTGTACTTTACTTAAAGTACGTTCTCTGGGTATAAAGAGGAAAGTACAATTCCCGACATCAAGGTACATTCGGCAAAACCAAATTTGGTTTTGTTAAATTTGTTTCACGAGATGATGCTTTGTCAACTCCGAAGAAATACTGGGAGGGATATTCTACTCTCACCAGAAACGTGAGCAGACGACGCATCGCTCCGTCTGTTCATGGGGCGGCTTTTCCGTAGCTTTTTGAACTCCGGCTACTTCTCGGTCGGTCAGCGCAAGCGAGGAGGTTTCAGATATTAGGAGAGCAGAATTAATCATAATGTAGCACCTGAGACTACGGTGCGGAAAAATTAAGGAACTTTCAAGTCGAAGGAAAAGACAACAGAGGAGACCATCACAATGTTTTGTGACATTCTCTTGAGTCTTCTGTATTTTCGTTCGACTTAAAAGTTCCTCAATTTTTTCGCACCCCAATCTCAGGTGTCACATTATGATTAATTATCACCAGCCGCTTGCACACTCACTGTTTTTTGTTTTGTTTTCATTAAGGAGAGGACATTTTTCTACGACAGGATTGCTTGCGGAAGCTACGGCGCTGACGTCATGCTATCTCCTATAGTACATTTAACCCCCTTGGGTGCAACAATCCAGTGCAAGCGGAGCCAAATTCAGGAGAAGGACTTCTGAATTTTACTCCAGTCCTGAAAATAACTACTCTGTGGCCACTTGACTTTATCAAATATTCGGCGCTGTTTTTGAAAATAGGTCATGCACCCCTGATTACCCCTGGGCAATGCATAGCAGTTACAAAATCACCGTATAGGGGAATGAAAGGGCATCATGAAATATTGTGTTAAAATACTTGTACTTTACTTTGGAAGTACATTGTATTTATAGTACTTACTTCAAGTACATTGCGCCCAGTGTACCTACGTACGTACTGCTTTACTTGAAGTACATCACGTCTCATTTACTTAGAACTTTACTAGAAGTATCTTTTAGATGTACTTTACGCAACACTACAAAGACGCTCATATTGGCGAGGAAGGCTTTCAGTACGATGAAACTCCACAGCGATTTTGGCGGGGTCCATATTTTATGAGCGAATGACGTTTTAGCAAATAACGGGGGCATGCGTTAACCCACTTCCCGCGCTGCTTTCACGCCGCCAAGCGGCGTGAACGCAGCATTATAAAAAGTGCTCATTATAAAAAATGCTAACCCACGTGACCCTCCCGAAAACGCCGCTTCGCGGCGGCCGTCCATTCGCTAAAGTGTCTTTCGACGAAGAGTCGGCGCTCGCTAAAACGTCTTTCGACCAATGCCACCCGGCAACTGAGACCGACCATGCCAATCACCTTGCGTGGTTTGCTCGTCTGTGTGTTAGCATTTGTTTGTGTCCGGACTCCGGCTAGCAGACAGGGAAGGCGATGGCGCCACTTTCTAGGATGCATTGACTTTAGTCGCGGCTAGGCAAATCTTGTCGTGACGTCACGGATAAGAATCGTAAGAGTGCGACACCCAAACATATCGTTGCTAATACAGATGTTCGTTTCATCGAGGGATGTCACGAACCTGCCGAAGTTTGAGTTCGATCAGTTTCGACATTTTCGAACTCTTAACGCGAAGCTCGACTATAAAGTTCGACTATTATGCGCATGCGCGTATACTGGAAACGAGCTGACGCCGCGTAGCGCGGCAGGGTACACTATTTATCGGGTCTATTGTTTCATATGAACAAACTAATTAAACAGTAAAAATGCGTTCGTGTTTGCCTCGAAAATTGTGTAAAACATAGAATAAACTACTGTATAATTAGAGGGTATTTTTAAGGGATTAAGCAAAAATTCTGTATAGCACATAGGCAACACTGTTCAAAAGTCGAAATTCATATTTTTCCAAAAGTTCGAATGTTTGCCGAACCAGCCGGACTTCGATGTTCGACAATAGTTAGCGAAATCACTAATTTCAACAAAGGTGAACGCACATGAAATAAATGGCTGTCCTCCATGGAAGCTCCATTTTCAAACCTGTACCAACGTTTTATTAATTCAATCTTTGTCGTTTTATTTTTTTTTATTTGCGGATTTTAAGGTTTGGCACGTGAAAAGCGACCTACCTTTGATGAATAGGAAGAACTACAACATAAATTATTTCTGTGTTCTTGATGCAGCACTCTTGTCCAGTCTGTCCCGTGCTCCATCGAGGTAGATGACGTAAAGAATCCAGTCCTGCGGCCTTGTGTTTGGTAAACAGCTAGCTCTGTGGAAATCGAGCTGGAGAAAGCGCCCCCTATGTTTCGATCCAATACATTCACCGCGCGCCGCCAAGTTTCCTGGAATCGTTCCCCCTTTCCCGAATTCCCTGGCGCGCACGGGAAGATATGCCTCTCGACCACGGCGCTCTCTGTCGTCACCTCGCTTTGGTGGTTCCCTCCCCCTCCCCTCGCCCTTCCCGCCCCGGCTCGGTAACGGAATTCGCTTATGTCTAGACTTACGGGACTCGAGCTTCGGGGTACTCTCGAACCCATTAGCAGAGTGGACAATCGTGTCTGCGACTTCCGCCAACACCGCCTAGAAGACAAGGCTTGCCCCCTCCCCTCTCTAACGTCATCGAACCTTTTTTCGTGTACTCTCGTCCCCAGCCACCTAATAGGCGTATCCGGTATGGGCGACGAAAAAATATTAAAATGTTTCAACCTCTAACTAATTAAAAAAATATTAAGAAAATAATGGTAGGCAAAACGAGGATGTTTGACGGTGACGCTTTGTTGCCTTCCATTGGCGTGGCGACGGCAAAACAATGTTTTTTCGCCCATAATGGAAGTGACGACAGTACAAGATGGCGGCGCCCGTGTGAAAAGGGTCTCAAGCCTGGCTCGCGTCAGCATCGCTGCCAGCGCGTTTTGCAGCATCTCTTGAAGGCCTGTCCAGACAGCACACTTCAGAAATTGTGAGGCAACATAACTTCGAAATAAGTCGTGCAACATCCCACTTCCGCATGTTTTTATTTATTTTAATTTTTTTTAGGGGGTGGGGGTTGGTTTTGTCAAAGTTTGCCCGTGTCCTTCACGGGGGCCTTGAGCACGCTCATCATATGGCTCCGAACAGCCACTCACACGCTCTGTCGGGGCTGTTGTCTGAGACGTCGTCTGTCCCTTTTTCTTCCTCCTTCACGAGTGTTCTGTTTTTCAAACCTCAGTCTCTGGTTTCAATCATCATGGCCATTCTTCCGCTGCTTTTCAGGTCCCGAAAACGGGGAAGGTTATGTTCGAAATCTTACCCCAAAAGATCCAAATTACTCCGGCGGGTCGTGGCACGTGATAACGCAGATAGAGCGACATTAGACGCGGGTAAGATCGAGTAAATTTGGAACACATCCAAGGATACGAGGGCCCGGCAGAACGGACAGGCAGCATTGGCAGGTGGCGTGCGACGTCAAGTCTGACGAGCACCGCGGTCACCGTAAAGCGGAGGAAGCTAGGAGGAAGGTTGTTTGCTTGGTGGTGTTCAATCAGACATCAGACTGCCGCACGATTTTTGACGGAGTCGTGTCGCCTCATGATTTCTGAAGTGTCCTGTTTGGACAGGCCTTGACTGGTTCAACGACTCAACCCTTTTACGTCACGCCGCGGTGGTGGCGCTTCGGGCGCACTTCCGGTCTGGGAGTGTGGGCGGAAGTTGCTATGTGGGACGGGCATTCCTGCGTTGTTTTGCAAGAAACCAGACTAAAACCTACCCTCTCGTCAAAACGCCGCGACTGGGGCTCTACCAGATTAGAGCCGGGAAGCTGTGAAGATCAGTTTTTACGTGTTTTCTGCCTGCTCGGTTCGTCTGAGAACGTGGATAGGTGCCGTGAAAAGGGAAAACCGGACACCGTCGAACCACGATTGCTTGTGCGAGAAGCACTTTTAGTTGAATCACAGATACTTGCGGTAGTCATATTTATTTGTTTTGTTCCAACATGAACGCGGGAAAACCGTCAAGTTGTCCGGACCACCCGCGAACCACGTTCAGTGCGTCTTTACGTTTAAACGGCCGTCTGATCGTTCAAACTGTCGTCTGCTCGTTCAAACAACAGCGGTCAGTAGACCAGACGTTGCGATAAGAAGTGCAGTAATACTTCTCTTAAGTTTAAATTTTGTTTGAGGCAAGGAGGCTCGGTGTAAACAGTAGATACAAGGATATATTGATCATTGTTACCATGCAGTGGCCGTCGCCGACTTGTTTTGCCCAATTCAGTTGGTCCGATTCTGCTTTTTCAGTACTGACGTCGAGCATCGTAGCTACCGTCCGCGCTTTTGCAGCCTGAACGACGTCATGACTCAGAAATAGCGAGCATAATCTCATCAGTGAATCGGGCTTGCGCGGCGCCGGTACGTGGCGTGCCGCTAGGGGCGGGTCGAGATCCACAAACGATGACGTCATGCGCGGGCCTTTTGTCCTAGGTGCCATTGCTCCCGCCCTGGTAAACATTGAGGGACGCCGCTTTCTTTCGAAACCGTCCGAACCCCAAAAATAAATATCAAAAAAAGTGACTATACCTGTTTTCACCTCAAGAAAAAAGTAAGATTTGCGCATTGTTCATGCGCGGCGCGAAGTAGTTCTTACGAGATTTGCGTATCGAAGGAGGACGCGATGCTTTTGGCGTTTGGAACGTGTGCGTCTTGATAAGATAACATTTATCTAATCTAAAATACACCTTCATGTATCTTATTTCTCCGCATAAAGAGAACAAGTAGTAATGCTCCGCGAGGAGTGGACTTTTTTTACTTTGGTTCTTGAGGTGAAAACGGGTATAGTGGCGCCAACGCTTATCAGCTGTTCAAGGAAAGAAAGCTACCGACATCAATTACACAACACTGAAAGAATAGTCACAGGGACGGACACCATGGATTCTCGACTCAGATTGGAATCTCACAAAGTTATCTTTTGCTCATTTCATTGTCACTCATCCATCTCTTCATCCATGTCTACTTTGGAGTAGGTCAAACTAGTAGCTTTACTTTCTTAAAATATTTTTACTATCTGTGATTCTTTTTTTATTCGTAAAAGATTGTTATGATTGAGTGTTCTCAATCAAAATAAATTTACACGCTTCATCTTAACACAAAAATAAGCAGTATAGTCTTTGCAGTGAAGCCGACCTGCGGAAACTGCGTTTGGCGGTTCCTGGAAAGTGGGAGCGATTTCGATTACTTCTAGAGAAGACACAACAAAAAAGGGGAAATCGCATCAAGCCAATTGAAAGTTCGTATGATCGGCAGCAATAATAAAAAAACTGAACGAAATAAAAAATGGCCCTTTTCGATAAAGTGGGTTCAAAATATTGGTTAATCTCGTTTTCGGCGATATTTCAAATTTTATATAAAAACTTCCGCGAAAATAAAATAAACTAAACTTATGCCCGTCGATAGCCCATGTGTAGGACTACACCCGCATAGTATTAGGTAAGCGACAGATATAATAACTCACGAGTAACAAGGCTCTGAAGATGCTACCGGATCGTCAAAGAGACGATGGTGGCATTTTTTACCTCAATAAACAAAAATGCAAAAGTACTTTTTTTAACTAAAAAATAATCGAAATAACATACAAAAGCAACAAAAAAGTTACTGTGAGTTTTGTATGCTTTCCGTATTCATACTAGCGTACAGGACTGGGTAGAGAAATCCCGGAGTAAAGAACCGATTTTCACCCTGCTCCACTCAATATTTTTTTGTAAAACCAAATATTAAAAAAAAAAATATTGAAAAGTGGTTTTGTTTTTTCCAGAAATGGGGCAATCACATATCTTTTAACTAAAAATCGAAAGACCCACCCCGACAAGCGTGTTCGATTTCAAATGAAACCACCCTCTAGTTTCAACTACCTTGCGTCACACCCAGCTATTGATTTTTCGGTTTTTCTCGCGTCTATTGATGCTTTAGGATCAAATACTCGTGATATTTAAATTCTCTCGACAAAAATATGCTAAAATACACAAATATATATATATATATATATATATATATATATATATATATATATTTATTTTTTTTGTATTGCGTTTTTGCTGTTAAGTTTCATTTCGCGCTTATTAGCGACGTAAGAACGGCTTAATACGCCGCCGCGAAGCTCGTCTTTTTTTTTTTTTCTTGTTCCGCTTGTGAGCTCTCCATGCACTAAATGTCCTTTCGGCACGTTTTTATCTCAGCGTCCGGAAAGCGACACAGCTGCGCTTTGTTTGGTCTTTGACTGAGCGGGAAGCGGCTCGTGGAGACCGAAACAGCTGTGCGTCGCTCGATTCATTACGCCTTTTCTAGCCATGCTCAGAACGCCAAGGATGTTAGGCAACGGTCTTTAGAGCTAGCAGGTCGGAACGAGGCACGTGGCAAAGTGGGACACTCTAATTATTAAGACACTGTATATACGTATATATATATATAATGTTTTTTATATATATTTCATATTTGTTTAAAAAATGCCGTGAAAGCTACACTAATGCGTTTGTGCAGGTGAGTTATACGGCCACGAGGACATAGTATAGGGAGATGGTCGCAACTGTTGGTCGGCTAATTGAGTAAAATTTGTTAATTAACTTTTGATTTAGTGCAAATAGACATATAGTTCCAACTAGAAACTTGCTGAGCATGATTCAAAACCACTAAATCAACTCTTTTTAGGAGGATATAATGCCGGGCAGCATTTGACGGCGTTCTGTAAAAACGCTCCATTCGGTTGCTCAGTTCTGGAATCCCCGCGGAGGAAGGTCCATCACCCCTCCGCTTCCCCCTGTATCCCGCCTTTCGTCGTTCGAAGCGCCATCTAGAGTTCCGTCTGAAAACGGTGTATTAAACGGTGAAGCGCCATCTAGACGCTGTGCGTAAAAACACAAGTATTCAACAAAACAAAACAAAATACCTATGTTGCGCCCGCAGGGCCTCTCATCCGCAGCTTGCGTTCAAGGATAAGTCCTTAATGTACCGTATTTTCCGGACTATAGTCCGCACCCGGTGTATAGTCCGCAGGGACAAATATGGGGTCAAAAAGAAAAGTTTTTGCTCAGATAGCCCGCACCCGGTGCATAGTCCGCACCCAGTGCATAATCCGCACGTGGGGTTTGTCGACACGAAAATCCTCTAATACGCGGAACACCTTGACATATGTCTGCTTTCTTAGCTCACAAACAAGCCGATAATATACATAAATCATCATTAGCATACTCTTTTATTCACAAAATCCGTCGCGTCTTGTCATAATCAACTCTCCGACTCCCGTTGACTCTGTTATAACCGGTCCTTTAGCAGTATTCCAAAAGAAATACCTGTATAGTCCGCACGCGTAGATAGTCCGCGCAGCCTGAAATTTCAGCTTTTAAACATGTATAGTCCGCGGACTATAGTCCGGAAACTACGGTAATAGCTACGATGGATCCCCGTGGTCGTCGACAAAAGAAACCCGAATATGCAGTTACCATTTTTTTTTAACAACTTTAAGTTTGAGAACCAAGCTCTCTTTGCTTACCTGCCTATAGACCGATCTCACCAAGCGATCGGGGCATGCGTGACGCCACCATAAGTTTAGTTCACAGGAGGCAACCGGCAGTGCACGAGAGGGCTCGTGCTGTCCCCCAGCGAGGTTGTCACACGTGCAGAAAGACTAAAGTTCCGTCGATGCATTGCGGCACCGGTGGCGTAGTCAAACTGACTGGTGAGGTCGGTCTATTTTGTTCCCCGATCCTTACAAGCCAGTAAGCGGCGAAAGACACGAGGTAGAACGAGGCAGGTAATCTCGTATTGCGGGCTGACTTGGACGCATAGTTGAATATCAATTGACACTGACGGCTGTACTCTGGTTTTTTTTTAATATTTTAATAAGAGATATAGTTAGCCTACAACAGGCATAATTACTTTCCAAGGAAGTCTAAAAAATTAAACATTAGAACAGTCCTAGGTCGACCAATTAGAGCGTGTTGGCAATGCTAGGTGTATAGAAGGAAAGCAACATAAAAAAGACTAGGACAGGACATGTCAAAAAGGTAAATAACTGAAAATTTATGACGGAAATTCTAAATTAATTGCTTTTTTTTTGCAGAAGGAAGAAAGTAGTATTGACACACCTTTCCTGGTGCAGGATTTTAAGATATATCAAACATCAATGCTCTTAAACAGAAAAAAAAGACAATCCGAAGAAAATTCAGTGACTTGCATTTGCGTTCAAAAATATAATTCTGGGGTAACATAAAAAGGAGTTAAAAAAGAAGACAGTATTGGCACAAATTTAAGTGATCGGCGATCACTCCTTTTACTCATAAAAGTATAAGTGAGTTGCTCATGCACTTGCGTGAATTACGATTCTACCGCTTCGACTACAGCGGTACGTCTGCGCAAACACAAGGTGTCGTATATTAATTTTTTATATATATATTATTGTTTGACCAGCTGAAAATACCTGGGGACATGAGTGATAACCGTATTCACATCCCGCTTCGTGTTCTTTTTTTTACATTTTGATTAAGTGTTGGGGTCTAGCTGTGCATGCCTCGTCATTGACTTCATTCGCATGAATTAAAACATCCGTGGCATGGTTCCAACAGCCGGCGGTAACTCCGACTTTCTAAGAGCACATGCCCGAGTTTAAGCAGTGTGTGCGACAGCGCAGCTGTGCGAAAGAAAAAAATTATACAATATAGCATTCTTATCTTTGTCCTAATAGCGCCGACTTTCAAGAGCGAGCGAAATCATAAAGAAAAAGATTGCGAGACGCACTTTGCTGTCGACAAATGTTCTTATGCCTGGATTATCTCCTCCACCCCGGAGACCTGGCACACGGGCTACCTTTCTTTGCGGAGGACCGCCTCCCTAAAAATAACTAATCACAGTTTTTCAACAGACAGAAAGCGGGAATAATATTGCAACGCGGTGCTCGCCATTTCTTTTTGTATATAAATAGAAAACGAGGTTTGCGCATCACGTCATTGTTAGCGGCGGCGATGCTGGCGCAACCTAGACGGCGCTGTGTAGACCAACTCTCTAGATATATAACTCTATGTTAAATAAATGTTGGAAGAGAAAAAACTGCAGGTGGCGCAAGCCGCCGCCCGATTCAAAGGCTTCAGCCTCATCCACCCATCCAGTAATGACGTTTTGGGGGAAAAGGCGCTGACGTTTTCTTCTAGGTGGTATTGCGTATATATATATATATATATATATATATATATATATATATATATATACACACACACACACACTCACCGAATTGCTCTGACGCACTTGCAGTCCGCGTGAACCCGACATATTTGCGACTCGAGCAGCAGGTGAGCTCGATGACGCGCGTCCGAGGAAGGCACGCATGTGGCAAGCTAAAGGAATACACCCACGAATGCGCCCGACATTCAATGCCCGCTGTCGGAACGCTCGCTCAGCCGCGGAAACAACAAAAACGTCCACGAACAAAGGGACAATTGTCATTTGTGTTCTTTGGAGACAGTGCGTTTGAACAACGTTGTAATTCACCCCTGCGGCCAAAAGCTACTGCGTGGCAAAGATGTTCTAGAATGAAAAAAGAAAAAAAAAGCTGAGTGCAGGCGAGCTGGTGTATTGGGTGTTTCAACAAAAACTGTAAAATAAAATGGTTGAACAAAGGAAAAAAAAAACATTCTAACTATAGTTTGTTGCAACTCAAAAAGGTAGGGCGAGGGAAAGGAAGGCCGGGGAGGAGGAAGCAGACGGAACGCTGGAGGGAAGAGGGGGAAACCTCCTCCTCTTTCCAACGTTTCGTCTGCTTCCTCCTCCCGGCCTTCCTTTCCCTTGCCCTAACTTCTTGAGGGTCATGAAAAGATTTTTCAATTTTTTACTTCTTAGCTTTCCTCCTCAACTCACAAATCGCGCATTGTACGAAATAGTTCAAGGAGACAGAAAGGAGAGGCACCCCGTCGGTTACAAGTTAAGAAGGTAGGAGAAGCTCCTCCCACAAGCGTGGAGCGCCGGTTTCAAATCCCTCCGCAATCGAAAGAAGAGTTCACTGGAAACGCTCCTTGTTCCGCTTCAATGGATAGATAGTTGCTACAGAGTGGTGCCAACTTGTCTCCGATCCCACTTTTTAAGAAAGCGACCTTTGTATTCATCGGAGGGGAACCGAGCCCCTGAAAGCAGCCTTTGTATCAATCGGAGGGGAAGCTAATCCCCGAAAGTCGTCTTTGTTTCGATCGGAGGGGGAAGACTCTAATCTCCCTCTCGTGGCTTCCACAATGCTAAGTCAAAGTCGAAAGATAAAGCAAATATCTACAGAAAGGCGAGACCCTCCTCGCGCGTTGGCCGCAACGTCACGAAAACGATGGGACGCTATTGGATGCGGAGGTGGCGGAGGGATATATGATTCCCTTTGAGGGGCATTTGCCGCTACCTTCTTGACTTGTAACCGACTATAGTGGCTGCTCTTACCTGGCAGCGCTAAGTATTTGCTGATATCAAGACAGTGGAAGTCCACGTGATCACGCTCCCTCGCGCATACCCACGCGCGGAGAATGAGGTCAGGTGACGAAAGAGAAGCGGCTGATTGGTCCGGCAAGCGCATAGCTTCCCCCGCACGGTCAGCTTAGGAGTGAAGGGAATAAGTGAGGTCCGGTGTCGTGTGACGTGTGTGTGGGCCGGGTGACGCGCTTTGAGCACCGCGGATGTATCTCAGTGAAAAGGCAGAGAGCTTTGGAAGCGAAGGAGGTACGAAATAGTCCGCTGTGTTGTGAAATTTTCGTACCAAAAATCAGGCTTTTGACTTGCTACCTTCTTTCTTTTGGCCCACTAAACGATATGCTATTAGTAAAATCCCAATCTGTATGCCTTTATCCCAGCACAAAATTCGTTTCTTGGGCCCTTTAACTAAGATTTACCGAGGAACTTTTAATTTGTGAAAATAAGCATATACTGTAAAACCCTTTAATTTCGCGGCCCCTATTTTTCGCGAATCGGTCACAGAGGACATAATCGCGGCCACTTTTTCGCGAATTCCAGACGCCTGCACTGAAACTTTCAAGGATCGAAATTTTCGTGTGCCCTTGCTTGCGAACATTGAGGATTTTACAGTAGTTGTAATGAGAAAATTGCTGAATATAATCAAAAACTACTGAATGAACTAATTTTATAATTAAAAAAAATTAGCGCAAAGACAGACAAGAACGAGAAGGTACAGAGCGTGACACTGTTAGCGCGAACAAGCAATCGCCGGTTTTTCCAGTTTTTCTCTTTGAAACCAGTTAAGGGATGTCATCCCAGTTATTATTGCTACGGAGAGAGCTCATTTAGTTATATAATGTAAGCGATAAAATTTCGTGCTCGCTAATACTATTTAGAAGTAAAATGCGAAAATGCGCCAACGTCGTGTTCGCGCTAACAGTGTCGCGATGTGTACACACGAACAACAGCGCTGTTGTTCGTCTAATTTCTCGTTCTTGTCCGTGTCTTTGCGCTGTTAATTTTTAACCATGACCTACCGAGTTGCCGAAACGTCAGTGTTTGTCATTTTAGAAAGATATAAGACAGGTGCAGCTCCAAACCACCCAACATAAAAAAAGTTATTGTCCCAATATACAAAACAAAATATACTCTCTCTGGAAGAAAACAAACAAACAAACGAATATTTGATGACATAAAATACTGTTGTCTTATAAGATGGGTCGTAGATATGGAGGCGATGTCCGAATCTGATTTGGGGCAGCCAAGTGGAGACACCAAAATAGCGTACGGATTGATTTTCGCACGTTCGGAATTTCGAGAGATTCTGCATGGTGTGTGTATACGTGTTTTAGGGGAAAAGGGGGGGGGGGGGGGGTAATTGAGAGTCAGGCGCATACCCATTTGACTCTATATCCCCCCCCCTTTCCCCCGTTTCCACGTACAACGCGTTCACACACACCATGCAGAATCTCTTAAAATTCCGAACGTGCAAAAATCACTAAATACGCTATTAAAAAAAAAAATCGAATTCTTTTATTGCACGCAAATTGCAGATAAGGTTTTGTTTAAAGCACATTTGGGATATCCGTGCGATAAATACCCACGCGTGGTTTGTTTTTCTTGTGGTTATTCTTTTTATTCTTTATTTCTATCTGTTTATTTATATGTTTTAAGTCAAAGAACGGTATAGAACGGCATATGGGAGGTGTCGTCCCGATACCTGCGATAACGGTACCCGATGACGACGATATGATGCATGTGCAAAGGCACCGGCCGAGTACCGGGTACCGTTATCGGAGTCATCGGAACGATCTACTAAAACTCCATATTTTCAAATGTTGCGAATTCGTACCATTTCCGGTTGCTTTTTCGCACGCATGTGTTCCACGCTTTTTTTCTTTTTATTTTCGCGGTTTGTGATTTTTTAGTGGCAAGCCGTTAAAGTGACACTTATAGGAAGTGTCACTAGGAAGTGTCACTATTCCTGACATCATCACACGACAGCTCCACGGGAACTGTCACTTGGAAGTTTTAGTGGATCGTTCCGATAACTCAGATAACGATAGATGCATGCGTGAGAGCCACCGGCGGGGTATCGCGTGTCGTTATCGAAGTTATCGGAACGATCTGCTGAAGCCTGTAGCATACCGTGTCGCTCGGCCTGAACACCCGGTAAACCTGCGCACGCGCGATGGCGCGCCCGCGGGAAGACGTTAGCGAAAGCCGCGTACGATGACCCGAGTAGTCGTCCGGTCTAATAACGCCGTGTCAGCGCTCGTGCAGCGGCGCTCACCGCCGCCCCGTGGCGTTGAAAACGTGACTCGGATAGACTTGGAGACATGACAGAGGTTGTGGACGTCGCTGAAATGCATACAACTCTTTTCACCCCCAATGCATGCCGATAGTGCGGTTACGTCTATCTTTCGCCCCGTGATCCCGCTTTCGCCCATACCCGCGTACAGAGAGCGGTGTCAGGTGTTAAGAGGAGGCGGTTGATTGGTCAGTCTCCGTACCGCGTACTGTCAGCTTAGGGGGCCAAAATAGCGTAGTACGTGACACGAGCACGCTAGGCGGGTTCCGATCGTGAATGTGCGAACGTGGCCGCCGATGGTGTTGTGTCGTGTTGTTGTTGAAGCTTCGCGGTGCGTATGTCTAGCATGTACACGCCCCGTTGGTCGTCCTACGTCTCGATCGGTCGGGTCTCTTTATTTATTTATTTATTTATTTATTTGAAAATACTGCAGGCCTTTTTCAGGCCCTGGCAGGTTACAGGCAACAATACACAATAGTACCATATACAACGCTAAGAAGAAAAAAACGACAATACATAAATACATAACGACGGAGAATATAGTACATATAAATTCAAACAAGCAATGACACAAAAATTAAACACTTACAGTTTTCATCTCATTCAGCAAAGTGTACTGTACAGAAATACATCCTTTCATCAGACTATATTCAACGAATGCTGATACAAAGATGAATTTTTAGGATATTCTACATGTTAAAATCAATGACATTTTGGCTATGAAATTTCTTAAAAGTGCTTAGTCAAACCATCAACGAACGACTGCGTTTCGCAAATTTTAATTAATTTCTCCGGCAACAAATTCCAATCTTCAATGCTATGAACAAAAAACGAATACTTGAACGTGTCATTATGGCTGATGTACGGTTTGATCATTTTACTGTGGTTAGTTCGATTAGAGTGACTATGCGGTTTCCTCAAATAATTATCTGCTCTCATCTTAAGGTGACCATGATAAAGTTGATGTATGAACTTTAAACGCGCAATGATCCGTCTAACACCAAGACTTTGCATTTTCGATTGTTCAAGCAAATCGGACATGCTCTCCGCGCGCCTATATTTTGAAAAAATAAATCTTAAACCCCAGTTTTGAATTTTTTCTATACCGTGCGAAAGATATAGTTGGTGAGGGTCCCAAATGATGCTTGCGTATTCTAACGTAGGCCGAATTAATGTCTTATAGGCGGTTAATTTGCATTCTAGTGTAGTATTTTTTAACTGTCTCCTCAGAAAGCCCATTTTTCGGCGAGCAATGTTGCACACATAATTAACATGCGCATCCCATTTTAAGTCCCGCGTTATTTGAACTCCTAGGTATTTAACTTTGTCTGTTTTAATTAAGGGGTGGAACAAATCTCATACTGAAATTCAAGAATTTCTTTTTTGTGGGTTATTGTCATTGCTACCGATTTCTGATAATTAATATTCAGTCCCCATTCCAGACACCATTTTGATAAAGCATGCAATGATGAATTCAAATTTTCTTGATCGTTCTGCTCAGTTACATTAGAGTATAAAACGCAGTCGTCCGCGAAAAGTCTGACCTTTGTTAATGGGTGAACACTATTGCCTATGTCATTCACATAGATAAGAAACAACAAGGGCTCTTGGAGATGGCTCGATATAAACTCGGCGAGCTTAGATTTTTCTTTTTTTATTACTTCCTATTAATTTATTATGTTTATTTCTCGTGATTTGTCCGGCCAGTCTAAAAATAGTGCGACGGGTGCGATTCGTTTGTTTTTCACGTCGTCACGTTCTCCATTCATAGGACACGATTGACGTGCGCGATCTGTTTTCCCGTCTGGTGTCTGAAGTGGGTGTCATCGGGTGTGCGATATCGTATCCTTCCTCCGACGCAAAGGCGGGCGATAAGAAGGGGTGCGCTAGAGTAGGTGGGCGAGCGCGGTGTGCGGTGATCGCGGGACGTTTCTTGTTGCACGGCGAGAGAGAGGGGCACTGCGGCCCGAGGCTCCCTCCCCTATCCTCCCCCCCCCTCCTCCCTCCCGGTCACACGAGTACTTCCCCAAGAAGAGAGATGGAACGCGTTTTAGATCGAAAGACTGGTCGCGGTTTGGTAGTCTTGTGCTACAGCTACCTTACGCAGAGTTGGAGTGCTTCTGACTCGGATGTATTGAAAGTAGTAGTTCGAGTTTCGTTTGTTTCTCTAAACGAAAGTTTGCCCCCCCCCCCCCCCCCCCCGCGGCTCTTGGTTTGCGGCTCTTAGGCTGGGTCAGCCTGGCCGCCCCTTGTATAGACTTTTCCAAAAAAGAGCATGCGGCCGGTACTATTTTGAGTGTTCGTGCGTATGGCACCTGCTTTGCTACTTTCGGAAGCGACGAACACGTACGTTGCTGGGCTGTGAAGATCGCACACTGGAGTGTGATTTTGTAAACATTGGAAAGGTATTTACACGTTTTCACCTCAAGAACCGTAGTAATAAAAGTCCGGCTCCTCGCGGATCATTCCTAATTTCCCCATTTATGTGGAGAATTAAGATATGTGTAGGTGCATTTGAAATTAGATATACGTCATCTTGTCAAGACGCACACGTTTCAAACGCCAAAATAATTGCCTCTTCCTCCTTCAACCAAATCTAGTGAGAACTACTCTAGATTTGGTTGTCGCCGTCAAATGTCGTACGAACAATGCGCAAAACTTCCTCATTGGTTGGGTGATTTAGCAATAGGTCTATTGCACGTGCCGGTTCGCACGAGCAGAGACATGGCGGTGGCCAGGCGCCCTGCTTTCAATTATGCCCACCCAAGAACTTTTGGTTTTGCACGTTGTCGTTTCCGTCCACCTTATACTGTGACTTGTGTCCTTTTTGACCCCTTGGGTTCGACGCCCGTCACCGCTACAGTCAGTCACTTACAGGATGAGCACGACAGGGCATCTCTTTCGAATGCCAAGCCTCCAGCACGCGCTGGTTGCCTTCCGCCGTGCTTTGACCGCTCTCCATCGACCAACGTTTGTTATCCCGACCATCCGAGAAATCTTTGCGTTTTGTGACGTCACGCAGCACCTACGGATGTCAGCCATTGACACTGGCGAAATTCGGGGTGCAGTTTCGTACATAGGCTCATGAAACGTTTAATTAATAACGGGAGATTATATATCAAAATAAAAATGACGTTTGTCTACATGAAGGCTCCCTCGACGTAACGAGCGCAAGAACTTAAGTACTTCCGGTTTCGACCGGACAATCCCTTTAAGCGTATATTTTGTGTGACGGTTGCTACGTTAAAATATGACGTAGTTAAGTTGAGCGACAAAAAAAATGAAGTAAATAGATTAAGCGTAACTACAATAACAAGAAATATAGCCAAGAAACAACTAGAACTATTGGCTTGAACCCCTCGAATCCTTGCGCCTTCCAACCGGCAAATAAAGCGATTTTGCTATTTCGCCCCAACTCAGCTACGTCAAAATTCAACATAACCACCGCTAAATTTAAAAAAAGAAAAAAAAAAGAAAGAAAAACGCACGCAAGGGAGGGCGTTGAAGACGCGCAGTAGCTTTGTTGGTCCAAAAATCGGCCATTGCACGGGCCCGTGCCCTCTCGTGCTGCTCGTTTATCAACAGTGCGCTCGCGAGTCGTCTGACGCGACCCAGACTTCCCTGGTTGGATTGAGACCCCACAAAAAAACATGTCAGGACGCACCACTTCTCCGTCTTTTATTTTGTTCTCGTCCAGCCGTCTAGCTGTGAAAACCCGAGTCATGTCGGTAAGAAAAGAAGAAAACGACTTCTTTTCGCGCCGTTCTGTGGGGACCCCTTCTTTTTATGCCATTCGTGTTTTGTCTGTCGTGTGAGTGTACCATACATCACGGGCGCTCGGAAAAAAGTTGCCAAGGTTTCCCCTTTGCTTCGCAGCCGCATCAGCGGCAGCAGCGGCAGCGGGTGCTGTTTGGTTTGCATATTTCGACGCTCGCGCGCGCACGCTCTTACGCGCCGCCTCTTAGTTTCCCTTTCCGATGGACCGCAAGCGGACCCTACGCGAGCTGCCTCGTGCTAATCCAGCGCTGCGAACGTGCCACGTGACAGTCACGCGTAATTTGATTGGCTTAGAGATGGTTCGTAGCGGGCCGCTGTGCTTCATCGAAAGGCGAAACTGCGTGCAGCGGCGTGCGTGCACCGTCGTTCGGCGAGGAAAACCAAAATGGGGCCTGAGGGCGCTGGGATTGGCGGATCTGGCTCTGGCGGCAGGCGCGGAGATCTGTGCGCGGCGCCTTAGCTTATCGACGTCGTCGTCGAGCGGTTTTTATATGTGTACGGACGAAATTGAGCGCCTGCCAAGAGGAGGGAGCCGAGGATGAAAAGGATGAGTGTACGAATTGCCGTTTCATCGCGTGGCGGTGAAGATATACGTGTGACCCCGCGAGTACACGCCGCATGGTTTAGGAATTTGA
>JAZHYW010053847.1:0-43825 GCA_037355805.1 Ixodes ricinus
CAAATTAATTTAACGGATCCAACAAAAAAATCACGCCGGAACCGATGACTCCCGAGACTGCAGAAAAAAAATCAATCTTTTTAGTCGGGTGGACTATGAAGACTTGTCATGCGATTGATCGAAGTGAGCGGAGACAGCCCGTCTTCGGGGTTGTCGATCGTAAAGTGTCAAAATCACAAAATGAATCGTTTTTTTTAATTTTGTAACAACGCAACTTATATATTTTTTTGGTCACGAGGTATTATTGCAATATAAATTAACCATTTTAGTCCGCAGGCGTGTGGACTGAAAATAATGAAAAGCAGAGCGCCTTTCACTCGCGAATATAGGCGGGGACTAGTCTTAAGAAGCGTTTAGTGTGGCAATAACATACGATTTTTTTTTCTGGTGAGAAGAGCTAGGCCACGTGAGATCACGTGGTCTCTTGTTCTGGCTGTGAGTTGAGCGAATAAACGCTACTCACTTTAAAAAAAATTCTGCGACTTCCATTTTGTGTGGTGAAAAGCGAACACGTGCTTCATAGGTCATTAACGTCAGGGATTTGTTCTAAGCGGTATTTGCGCCAAGTACTAAAATGTTTGCATCGCCCCTTTAATGGGGCGGTGCAACGGTATTCAATTAGAATGTTTTTCACTTTACACGAGCTTACTAGCCCTAGAGGGACTCAAGGATACTCGCACGCAACGCCACTGGCCAAGAAACTCCTTTGTTGCGGTGTAATTTCAAGGACAAAAGCGAGCGTTTCCATTCAATCTCTCTTTCGCAAAACTTGATGACGTAGCTGGGCCGTCGCGGTACCGCCATGTGACGATATTGGAATGCGACTCATAGATTGGACCCGAGCATGGCGTGGACACTCGATTTGGGCTCGTGATAATCGATAGCTCGAGAAGCCTTCGGGTAGTGGCCCGTGTTCAATCGCTGCAATGACGACAATAGCCGGACCACAACAGCGTGAACTCAGCGCGTACGTGTCTTGTGCTTTCCCAACCCCAGTGCGTGGCTATGATCCACATTGGTGGCATATAATCGGCTCCAGATCACGTGGCTGCTTGTTCTTGCTGCGAGTTGAGGGGGTGAATGCTGCTCGTTTTTATTTAATTTTTTTCTGCGACTTTGATCGCGTGTGGTGAAAAACGAACAGGTGTTTCACAGGTCATTAACGTCAGGGATCCGTTCCAAGCGGTATTTGCGCAAAGTACAAAAATCGTTGCATCGCCCCTGTAGTTATGTCTTTTTCTAAGAAATTGGAAATTATAATTTTTTGTTACTATCCTAGCTGAGAACCTACCTCTGCGTAGGGTTAAATGCACAAGAGATCGAGGAGTATACATTGATTCATTATTGTCATTCAAAGAACATGTTTCCAACATCACAAATGCTGCCTATCGGATGCTAGGTGTTATTTCGAGAATAACGCGTGAATTTCCTTCGTCAGCTCGTATATTCAATTTGTATTTTTCATTAGTACGTAGCAAGCTTGAATTTAGTTCGGTTGTTTGCAATTGTATTGGTAGTGCAAACCAGGCAAAAATCCAAAACGTGCAGAGACGTTACTTTCGTATTATTTACGATCGCTACATTGGCCGCAGCAGTGTTAAATATGAGTATAGCAGGTTTTACGACGATGTGGTTGTACTACACTAAGCTCGAGGAGACTTAAGCACGATCTATTATATTTTTATAAATGCGTTCATGGTCGCATTGATTGTTCAACCCTCACATCAGCTATTAATACATATGTACCGCGAGTGCTTTTGAGGGTAAATCCCACTTTCTCAGTTAAAAATATTAACCTTTCCAGTCCCATGAATCGCATCCAACATTTTTATAACACGTTGCAGTACAACCAGCATCGACATTTTCAACTCAAGTGTTCAAGCGTTTAGGCGTTCAATGCCTGATATTTCACTGTTACCCATTTTCTGTTCCCCCATAATAGATATTAGTTTTTGCAAGTGCCGTAGATTTCTTGTGTGTGCTCCTTTTGACTATGTGCATCATTACTTAGGCTACTCGCCATTCGTGAGCACAGAAAATATAAATAAATAAATTAAATAATTATTAAAATAATTAATTAAGCCGGGGACACACTGCTTACAGCAACGGCTATCTGGCACGAGGTCGATTCCTGGCACGAGGTCTATTCCTCGTGCCAGGTTTCCTTAAACTCTTTGCCATGCTGCATTCGAAGTACAGATCTCGCAGTGATTCGCGTTCGAATCTGTATGCAGACTGTCGTTTGCATGATCTATAAGCAATATAACCCCGGAATTAAAAAATAAAAAACACATGTTTCTAAAAAAAAAAAAAAATCAAAATGGTTTTTATGGTCACCAAGATGACTCATGTGTTGTTACTCTGAAGGGTAGCGTAGTTAGAGGCTCTAGAAACCACGATGGCGCCTACAAGTTGCAT
Source organism: Ixodes ricinus (assembly GCA_037355805.1). Taxonomy (NCBI): domain Eukaryota; kingdom Metazoa; phylum Arthropoda; class Arachnida; order Ixodida; family Ixodidae; genus Ixodes; species Ixodes ricinus. The sequence goes on from JAZHYW010053847.1 coordinate 2,419, forward strand.
GGCCGTGAAAGACGTTCTGAGGACGTCTTCGCGTGCAGGATGCGCCATGAGTGCCGCGTCCACGTCCTTGAAGGCGCCTCTTCTGCAGGAGCATCTCCTTGCCGCCACAGTTCTCCTCGCCAGGGGTCCCGATCACAAGGACCTGCAACAACGTCCAAACTAATCTGAGATAACAAGGCGTAAAGTTGGGCTAATTAGTTGTACATGTTTAAGTGAACAAAAAAAATTAAACAGAGCGAAAGACGGAAGCAGAAAGAGTACACACGCACAGCGCTGTGTGTGTGTACTAATTCTACTTGTCTTATGTCTCTTGAGCTGTTTTTTCCACTTCAATAATGTGAGATATTCTGTCTGTTGGCGCAAACACGAGAGCACACAAAACAGTCTGTCTCTTTGGTGCACCCCGAAGGCACTCTGAATGCATAGCATTTAATATCCCCTGTGGGAACACCTCCTAAATATGAGAGCTTAGGAGCTGAATTTTCCTGCGTCACTAAAGAAGGCCACTGTAGGCCACAGATCGGACACGAACAGGTCGTTAGCGTTCGGCAGCGCTTCGGGCTCTCACTGACTGGACACGTGTTCCGACCAATCTGTGTCCAATCTTGCGTCCAATCTGTAGCCCACGATGGCCTCTTTAGTGACGCGGGAAAATGCAGCACTTAGGCTTTCTTATCTAGGAGGTGTGGCCCGTGGTGCGGTGGTGACCTGACGTCACAGCGTGAAGTGATGTCACGTCACGTGACATGACGCGCAGTGTCACGTGGCAACATGGTGTAATTCTGACGCTGATGACGTCACGGTGAACCTTCTAAAGCCGCTGACGACGTTGTCATCAGCGTCACGTCACCACCGAGGCTACAAATGCCACGGCCGCGAGAGCGCTCGAGCTTTTCACTACCAATGTGCCGCATTTAAAGCGGAACTCAACGAAATTCTGAAATATTCCCGTCGTGTTCGAAATAGGTTGAATATGATCCACAATATCCGTAAATGACAATCGCACGTTTGTATTTTGATCCAGTGGCCGTATTTTTCGTTATAAACGGCCCACCTGGCAAGCGCTCGGAGAAGGCCCAGCTTATGAGCATGCGACATCCAACGCATCATGACGTAGGTCGTCTCAAGACGAACTGGCAAAGCTACGGCGAGACTGAACGCTCGAGAGGATAGCCGTCATTGCGGCAGCCATACGAAGCCTCTTTCGGACATGACGGCAGTCGTACTGCCGGATCGGACGTCGGATCGGATGGATTTTTCGCGCATGTGTCTCTCGCTTGAAGCGACCAAATTTTTCGGATCAGGCAGTCAGTATTGCCGGATCGGACGTCGGATCGGATGGATTTTTCGCGCATGTGTTCGCGCTGCCTGACGCGACCGAAGTTTTTCGGATCAGGCAGTGGCGATACCGGTCGACTTGGATCGGATCGGATCGTCGGATCGGATGGGATTTTTCGCGTCATCGGATGGATCTCTCGACAATGGCAGAAGCGACCGTCGGATCATGATTCGACCGCCAGGCATTGGATGCGTTACCGTCGTGATACGCGAGCGTCGGACTCGGATCGATCGTACCGGACGTCGGATCGGATGGTTCGCGCAGTCTGGCAGCGACCAAATTTTCGGATCAGGCAGTCGTACTGCCGGATCGGACGTCGGATCGGATGGATTTTTCGCGCATGCTCTCTCGCTTGAAGCGACCAAATTTTTTCGGATCAGGCAGTCGTACTGCCGGATCGGACGTCGGATCGAGATTTCGCGCATGCGGCTCGCTTTCGGCGACCATGCTTTGTCGGATCAGGCAGCTTCGTACTGCCGGAGCGGACGTCGGATCGGACAGTGTACTCTTCGATCGGATGTGTCATGTCGCTTGAGGCGACTGAATTTTTCGGATCAGGCAGTCGTCCTGCCGGATCGGACGTCGGATCGGATGGATTTCGCGCATGTGTCTCTCGCTTGAGGCGACCAAATTTTTCGGATCAGGCAGTCGTACTGCCGGATCGGACGTCGGATCGGATGGATTTTTGCGCGTGGTACTCTCGCGCTTGAAGCGACCAGATTTTCGATCAGGCAGTCGTACTGCCGGATCGGACGTTGGATCGGATGATTTTCGCGCATGTGGCTCTCGCCGGAAGCGACCAATGTTTCGGATCAGGCAGTCGTACTGCCGGATCGGACGTCGGATCGGGATGGATTTCTCGCGCAATGATCTTTCATCAGCTCGAGCCGACCAAGTTTATTCGGATCGGGCAGTCGTAGCATCGCCGGCATCGGACTTGATCGGATCGGACGGATTTTTCGCGCATGTGTCTCGCGCTTGAAGCGACCAAATTTTTCGGATCAGGCAGTCGTACTGCCGGATCGGACGTTGGATCGGATGGATTTTTCGCGCATGTGTCTCTCGCTTGAAGCGACCAAATTTTTCGGTTCAGGCAGTCGTACCGCTCGGATCGGACGTCGGATCGGGATGGATTTTTCGCGCATGTGTCTCCCGCTTGAAGCGACCAAATTTTTCGGATCAGGCAGTCGTACTGCCGGATCGGACGTCGGATCGGATGGATTTTTTCGCGCATGTGTCTCGCGCTTGAAGCGACCAAATTTTTCGGATCAGGCAGTCGTACTGCCGGATCGGACGTTGGATCGAACGGATTTCTCGCGCATGCGTCTTCTCGCTTGAAGCGACCAAATTTTTCGGTTCAGGCAGTCGTACTGTCGGATCGGACGTCGGATCGGATGGATTTTTCGCGCATGTGTTCTCGCGCTCGGAAGCGACCAAATTTTTCGGACGGGCAGTCGTACTGCCGGATCGGACGTTGGATCGGATGGATTTTTCGCGCATGTGTCTCTCGCTTGAAGTGACCAAATTTTTCGGTTCAGGCAGTCGTACCGGATCGACGACGGATCGATGGATTTTTCGCGCATGTGTCTCGCGCTTGAAGCGACCAAATTTTTCGGTTCAGGCAGTCAGCACTGTCGGATCGGACGTCGGATCGAATGGATTTTTCGCGCATGTGTCTCTCGCTTGAAGCGACCAAATTTTTCGGTTCAGGCAGTCGCACAGTCGGATCGGACGTCGGATCGGATGGATTTTTCGCGGATGTCGTCCCGGCGCTTAGCGACCAAATTTTTCGGTTCAGGCAGTCGTACTGTCGGATCGGACGTCGGATCGGACGGATTGTTTCGCGCATTAGTCTCGCGCTTGAAGCGACCAAATTTTTCGGTTCAGGCAGTCATACTGCCGGATCGGACGTTGGATCGGATGGATTTTTCGCGCATGTGTCTCGTCGCTTGAAGCGACCAAATTTTTTCGGTTCAGGCAGTCGTACTGCCGGATCGGACGTTGGATCGGATGGATTTTCATCGCGTGTCACGTGCAGCGCCAGTCTGCTTCGGAGCGATCCGGATGGATTTTTTCGGCATGTGTCCTCGCGTAACGACTCGGATCGGGCAGTCGTACTGCCGGATCGGACGTTGGATCGGATGGATTTTTCGCGCATGTTCTCTGCGCTGAAGCGACCAAACTTTTCGGTTCAGGCAGTCGTACTGCCGGATCGGACGTCGGATCGGATGGATTTTTCGCGCATGTGTCTCGCGCTTGAAGCGACCAAATTTTTCGGATCTAGGCAGTCGTACCGCCGGATCGGACGTCGGATCGGATGGATTTTTCGCGCATGTGTCTCTCGCTTGAAGCGACCAAATTTTTCGGATCAGGCAGTCGTACTGCCGGATCGGACGTCGGATCGGATAGATTTTTCGCGCATGTGTCTCTGCGCTTGAAGCGACCAAATTTTTTCGGATCAGGCAGTCGTACTGCCGGATCGGACGTTGGATCGGATGGATTTTTCGCGCATGCGTCTCTCGCTTGAAGCGACCAAATTTTTTCGGTTCAGGCAGTCGTACCGTCGGATCGGACGTCGGATCGGATGGATTTTTCGCGCATGTGTCTCGCGCTTGAAGCGACCAAATTTTTCGGATCAGGCAGTCGTACTGCCGGATCGGACGTTGGATCGGATGGATTTTTCGCGCATGTGTCTCTCGCTTGAAGCGACCAAATTTTTCGGTTCAGGCAGTCGTACTGCCGGATCGGACGTCGGATCGGATGGATTTTTCGCGCATGTGTCTCGCGCTTGAAGCGACCAAATTTTTCGGATCAGGCAGTCGTACTGCCGGATCGGACGTTGGATCGGATGGATTTTTGCGCATGTGTCTCTCGCTTGAAGCGACCAAATTTTTCGGATCAGGCAGTCGTACTGCCGGATCGGACGTCGAATCGGATGGATTTTTCGCGCATGTGTCTCTCGCTTGAAGCGACCAAATTTTTCGGATCAGGCAGTCGTACTGCCGGATCGGACGTCGGATCGGATGGATTTTTCGCGCATGTGTCTCGCGCTTGAAGCGACCAAATTTTTCGGATCAGGCAGTCGTACTGCCGGATCGGACGTTGGATCGGATGGATTTTTCGCGCATGTGTCTCTCGCTTGAAGCGACCAAATTTTTCGGTTCAGGCAGTCGCACTGTCGGATCGGACGTCGGATCGGATGGATTTTTCGCGCATGTGTCTCTCGCTTGAAGCGACCAAATTTTTCGGATCAGGCAGTCGCACTGCCGGATCGGACGTCGGATCGGATGGATTTTTCTGCGCATGTGTCTCGCGCTTGAAGCGACCAAATTTTTCGGATCAGGCAGTCGACTACTGCCGGATCGGACGTTGGATCGGATGGATTTTTCGCGCATGTGTCTCTCGCTTGAAGCGACCAAATTTTTCGGTTCAGGCAGTCGTACTGTCGGATCGGACGTCGGATCGGATGGATTTTTCGCGCATGTGTCTCGCGCTTGAAGGCGACCAAATTTTTCGGATCAGGCAGTCGTACTGCCGGATCGGACGTTGGATCGGATGGATTTTCGCGCATGTGTCTCTCGCTTGAAGCGACCAAATTTTTCGGTTCAGGCAGTCGTACTGACACGGATCGGATGGATTTTTCGCGCATGTGTCTCGCGCTTGAAGCGACCAAATTTTTCGGTTCAGGCAGTCGTACTGTCGGATCGGACGTCGGATCGGATGGATTTTTCGCGCATGTGTCTCTCGCTTGAAGCGACCAAATTTTTCGGTTCAGGCAGTCGTACTGCCGGATCGGACGTCGGATCGGATGGATTTTTCGCGGATGTGTCTCGCGCTTGAAGCGACCAAATTTTTCGGTTCAGGCAGTCGTACTGTCGGATCGGACGTCGGATCGGATGGATTTTTCGCGCATGTGTCTCGCGCTTGAAGCGACCAAATTTTTCGGTTCAGGCAGTCGTACTGCCGGATCGGACGTTGGATCGGATGGATTTTTCGCGCATGTGTCTCTCGCTTGAAGCGACCAAATTTTCTCGGTTCAGGCAGTCGTACTGTCGGATCGGACGTCGGATCGGATGGATTTTTCGCGCATGTGTCTCGCGCTTGAAGACGACCAAATTTTTCGGATCAGGCAGTCGTACTGCCGGATCGGACGTTGGATCGGATGGATTTTTCGCGCATGTGTCTCGCAGCTGAAGCGACCAAATTTTTCGGTTCAGGCAGTCGTACTGTCGGATCGGACGTCGGATCGGATGGATTTTTCGCGCATGTGTCTGCGCTTGAAGCGACCAAATTTTTCGGATCAGGCAGTCGTACTGCCGGATCGGACGTCGGATCGATGGATTTTTCGCGCATGTGTCTCTCGCTTGAAGCGACCAAATTTTTCGGATCAGGCAGTCGTACTGCCGGATCGGACGTCGGATCGGATAGATTTTTCGCGCATGTGTCTCGCGCTTGAAGCGACCAAATTTTTCGGATCAGGCAGTCATACTGCCGGATCGGACGTTGGATCGGATGGATTTTTCGCGCATGTGTCTCTCGCTTGGAAGCGACCAAATTTTTCGGTTCAGGCAGTCGTACTGTCGGATCGGACGTCGGATCGGATGGATTTTTCGCGCATATGTCCGCGCTTGAAGCGACCAAATTTTTCGGATCAGGCAGTCGTACTGCCGGATCGGACGTTGGATGGATGGATTTTTCGCGCATGTGTCTCTCGCTTGAAGCGACCAAACTTTCGGTTCAGGCAGTCGTACTGTCGGATCGGACGTCGGATCGGATGCGATTTTTCGCGCATGTGTCTCGCGCTTGAAGCGACCAAATTTTTCGGTTCAGGCAGTCGTACTGTCGGATCGGACGTCGGATCGGATGGATTTTCGCATGTAGTCTCGCGCTTAAATCTTCTATAATCTTGTAGGGGGACAATAGCGACTTCTGCGACACACAAAGGGATTCTCGGGAAGAGGAGTTTCGCTCCCCTTCTCGTGTGGCCGGAGGCGGACGACTTCCGTCATTAGCTGTCAAGGTTCCTAGACGAGCATTACAAACGAGGCGTTAGCGACATCCCACCAGGTGCTCTTTGCTAATCGTTTAATTCGTTTTAAAATTCCTTTTCGAGACTTACAACAAGATATTGGTGTGTTCGATGTGATACTGCTCTTTTTGAGCACATATAGACCAAAAAATGAGCGCCGAAATTCTCGTTGTAGTATCCCTTTAAACGTATGGAGCTCAAATCTTTACGAAAGAATTGCACGAAGGACGACACAGATGTCTGTCCAATCGGTCTCCATCCTTATGGGTAATTCTTTCGTAAAATGTGTGTCCAATACCAACGCGCCCATCCTAAAAGCAAAGTGTAGAGGTAATTGTGATGCAATGTAGTCCAACGAGAGATTAGTCAGCGCCACTTGGGTATCTAATGTCTCCTGTGTAGAGTGAAATTTAGCCGGTGCGGTGCTACTACTAGCAGCTATCGTGTGCACCACGCAGTAGTGATACACACAGTAACGACGAGCGCCTATACGCGGAGTCAAGATTTTGAGCTACGTTGTAACGTCGTCGAGACTGACGTGGCTTCCACAATGCTGCAGATCCGCACTACTGCGAGGGCAAGGTCTGGGCAGAGATACTCTAAAAAATGTATTCCGGAACACAGAAATATTGAGATACGTATATCTTTTAAGGCCAAGATATATGTAGTGAGATGCATCACTTTTAAGGCCAAGATGTAGATACCGAGATACATATATCTTTTAGGTAACGGCATATGTCTGAGATTCTCCTGCGAAAACGGCAAAATAGTATCCCGGAATACAGAAACATACAGAAATGCTTCTTCTTACTTTTCAGAAAAAAAAATGGTAGGAGTGGAGGCACAGTTTATAGCGAACGCTTGTGTTCCTCCTTTGGTGTCGTTTCATGCACCTCACCTCACCTCGAACTATTCATTAATTCACAACTACCATCCCGAATTCCCCTAAAAAAGATTATCTCCCACAGTAACCCACAGATGTACTGGATGCCAACGACTGCATGCATGCCATGCTTTACAAAATACGTTTGTCCAAAGTGAACCTTGTTTTGCTGCGAAGGTATTTCTCAAACTGTGGTATGAAGTGCTTCTGAGTCACCCAGGGTTGGAGAGATTGAACGAAGTCCAGGTCTGCACGGAGCCTAGCTGTTGCAACAAAGAGGAAGAGTCTTAAGGGCACTGTCAGGGTATTTATGCTCGCCAACGTTTTTATTTGTGCATGACACATAAGAACCCAACTACCCAGAACACAATTTGCGACTCGAAACTCATTTTCTTTTCCTCCCGAAAACCGCCGATCGAGAGATGGCCGGTTTGAGTCGCGCTCACTCTTCTCCGGGGTCACGTGCCGTTTTCTATGGTTAAGACTACAACCACCAAAGATAATCAAAGTACTGGGTCATCGAAGGCACTCACTCAATACTAAAATAGACAGGGAATGTGATACCCATTTTTGTGGCTTCTAAAAAATTACAAATACACTGATTGAAAACAAAAAAAGGTTGCACAGCAACGTGACTTTTGCAACGCTCTCCTCCTCTATCCTCTTCAGTTTCAGTTTCGAAGCAGTTGCGTTTTTTTTTTACTTTGTTAAAAATATACACGACGCTGTTGCAAAATATTGATTGGGTAGTATTCTGACACCATGTTAAATCGCCTTCCAAAAAATTTAAAAAGGGAGGGGGGTAGAAAGAGTGGAGGGCTTCGTCGGAGGAGCTTATTCTGCTATTTTTTCGTTAATATCCGACAACAAATGTAACGAGACGTACAACCCTGGCGGAGTATCGCGATACATTCAATACATCGTAAATTTGTTTCACTACTGAAATACAAATACATTTTCCAAATGTATCTCGATACAGAGACACGAATATACTCAAAATTACCTCTAAGATACTTTTGCGGTACATTTGTGTCCCGATACTGCCCAGCCCTGTGCGAGGGTACGTGCATTTGACTTAATCTTGCATTCGCTCGCGCCCGCGCAAGTAGTTTCGACAGCGATAGATCACCACAAAAGCTACGATAGCCATGACAACGTAGCACAATATACGTTTAGAAGAACTCTACTTCTCCATCCGGGATGGCTACCCTACTGAACTTGTCAGTGATGATGGCCCTCAGGTCGTTTCCGAAGAGTTTGAAGCATTTTTGACAGAACGGGGAGTGCGACACAGCTTCACTTCGGTGTACCATCCCCAGAGTAATGGACAGATTGAATTTTTCAACCGTGTGTTCAAGGACTTCGTTGAAATCAGTGTCCAGGAGCAGCGTCCCTCGTGAAAGGAGTGGTGAAGTACCTAGGAGCCTACAGTTGCACTCCTCACGCAGCCACGGTCAAGAAGCCAGCTTTTTTGCTGCAAGGACGCCAATTTAAGAACGAGGGCTGGACATCATGGGGGCCCTTTCAAAGATTTCTTCGATCAAACAGCAAAGAGTCTGGGAGAGCAGTGACAACGAGTGACTGAGTACCAGCAGAAGTCCAACAAGTATACGGATGCCCGCCGGGGAGCCAGAGTCAGTGTGCTGAAACCTGGAGTTAAAGTACGGGTCAAGCTACCAAGACACATTCCAAAAGGCAGCCTCAGCTATTCTGCGCCCCTCAAGGTGGGGAAATACCTAGGGAAGAACGCCTACCACCTAGAAGATGGGAAAGTGCTTAAGCAGGAAGCAGCTTGTCGTCCTACCACCAAGCACCAAGCCACCTCCTCAAGCTGCCCAGGGCCTCATCCTATGGTTCTCAACAGCATCAATGACCCCATCGTCAGCCGCATCTCCACCTTCTATGGTCGCGCAACCACAATCACCTCCCGAGACATTGTTGGAGACTGCGTTGCCGGCATCTCCATCGACCTCGTCGGCACCGGGATGTCCCTTCACCAGTTCGCCCTGTTCAGTGGCCATGGAACCAAGACAGTCTGGCAGACAGACCTCCAGACCACAAAGATTGCTGGATCTTGTTTTATATTAGTGTCCTTGTTTCAAATGTTGTACATGGCATTTTTTTTAATTCTTGAATGGGGTAACTGTTGTGGCGACGCTACTGTAGCGTTGTAGACGGTTGTTCTTTACCGCTACTGAAGCAGGGCGGTCGGCTTCAGCTGACACGGCACCATACAACGGTCGTGTACTCCATCGCTCTCTTCTGTGGAAAACGCTATATTGGCCAGATTGGACGGTGCCTCAACAATCAACTTTGCGAACAGCACCGTAACATTATTAGTGCCAACTCGGGACATCTAGGTTTGCACTGCAGGATTGCAGGTGTACGCCACAACTACGTGGTTGCACCTTGATAGACCGAAGAAACAAGTAAATTAATTAGATAAAAATTTTGAAGCGAAGCATATTGCAAGGCTTGACGATGGATGCGTGAGCCGCCCATCTCACCGTTTCTGCAAAAAAATTACTAGGAAGATAATCGCGGACTATCTAACGAATTTGATTTAATAGGCGGGGAAAAAACGAACACAAAATATTTACAGGTTTTGTTTTAAAAGTACGTAGAAAATGAAGACAAAATACAAAGAGTTATGAGTTCAGCGCTGCGTGTATGTTTTTGTGTCGGTGATCGAGAGAGTGCCTGTTAGGTGGGAGGTTAAGGCTCAGTGAAGTCTAAGACATTCCTCCTGTGCAGTAAATGTGTGACCTTCATTAGGCGCAATGCACTGTCTCTCTGGCTTCACTCTATTTATTTCTGATAGAGATCCTCAAGCTCAGCTTGTTTTTCTTTCAGGACATCCTCAGCCTCGGCAGGGAGGGAAGAAGAGTGCACACATCCGCACTGTATTTCATGATCTTGTTTGTCCTAGTGGCATGGCTCCTCCTGTCGAAGGTTGTTATCAACCCTTAGCAATAACTTGTTTTTGCAAAGACTTGTGCCCGGTTCCCACGACGTGTCCATCAATGACGTCTTTGAAAAAATTAATGATTCCATTACTGTCTTGCGTGATATACCGTCGATGTGTTTCTTTAAGGGCCGGTTACATGTCTTCGTCACTGCCTTCACAATGATGCCAACCATCTCTCTGCGATGCTTGGGATCTGGTCGCTTGTTGAACTTCAAGGAAGCTTGCAGGGCCCCAGGCATCTCTTTCCGTGGTACAATGAAGCTCTCCGCCACTTCGAGGCCTAGGTGTGAGCTCGGTAACTCAGTGCTTGTACTGGGTTATGGTGTAGAGTCCCTTGAGTGTTGTTCTGACGCTTGATGAGAAGAACAAGCAGCCCCGTAGATATGAATAGTAATATTAATGATAATAATATAATAATACATATTTATATCATAACAAATATAATGCAGGATAACAAAGTTTTCTCCCTTCGTGTTTCCGTTATCTGTAGAATCTACTTGTAAATGCACCGCGTGCCGCACCATACACCGCCCCCGCCCCCCAAACATGTAGTGTTTTTTCACCACAAAAATATCATATTTTGGGAGGACGTAAGATCACAAATATAGCACTAACTGTCCGTAACAGCTGCCAAAGCTTCACAACCAACCGTTATGTTACCATATTATCGAAACTTGCAATGGGAAAACAGGGCCCGCTCTCGGTAGTTTGCCCCTCCAGCCAATGTATTCGTGGGTTTCAGCGGCCTTCAGTCCCCTGTCTAATGCCCTAAGAGCTGTGAGAGTATATGTAAGTGAATGCATAAACTATGATACATATACAGAACGCTCTATCCATCAATCGCTACTATTTTTCTCAATAGTCTCTTATATTCTAACACCAATAGACGGCTGTTAAAGCTACAAATTAGGCAACCTACCTAACTAGTGGCACCAACGTGAGATTTTGCCTCAATAGGGAGTTCTAGTAGACCGCGTTTCCGCCTCCGCTAAACCCTCCGCAGTATAGAGGCCGCTACTGCGCTTGCGCGCCGATGGCCTTGGCTGTAGACTTCCGGGTATCGTAGGGGGTTGCGGAGAGCGTTGTGGGATGGCAAGAACGATATACGAAAACTCCCTATTATTCAGAGGGAAACAATCTTACTTTCAGCACAGATGCTTATATGCAGTTTCCATTTTGAATTAGTTACGGGCAACCCACCAAGTCAGCTTCACTACCACAGCTAAGGTCACTGCTTGTCTTAACACCAAGCTTTTGCAAAAATTTCATCATACCACTAATTTCTGGTTCCATCAGGTTACCTAACGCACAAAGAACTTTTTTCTTGACTGAATCCATCCTAAAATAAAATCATGTATTTCACAATTAGGATAGAAAAAAAAATTGGGGGGTGTGTGTGTCTATACAACCTAGAACTCAGTCTGCCTCAATGGGCGACTTGTCTCCCAGCTGTAGATGAAAAATTTAGAAACTGCAGTACAGCCGCTAGCCTGGGGTCTTTAACGTACATCACCCAGTAGCTGAATCCTGATACACGACCGCACGCCGGTACGATGCTCATCCAGATCAAAATGGGCAAGGACAAGGATTGAACCCAAGATCCCTGGGCTCTGCAGCGCGAGCTTCGATCCACGTGCTCCAAGCTGGTGTGCGCTAGCCCACTCGGCCACCGATCCCCCTAATTAGGATAAACTTTTTATGAACACTGTAATGTGGAAGCGGAAAGTAATCGCTCAGAGATGTCAGACATTTAAACAGACGTAATCACACATATCACTAACCGCGTATTAGTGGAACGGTGACATGAACCCCCAGAATAATTGCGCAGCGTAAACCAAAACAGTCTTTATTTAGTACTAAACCCTGAAAAATTTTCCCGAACACATGTTCATGCGACTAAAGTGCCACAAACATTTCATGAGTGTAGGCTGTTCCCACGTAGATCACTTTGGCTTTCACACTAACACCTACTAGCGATATTCCCAAATTCCTGATGCACTGCTGCAATTCAATACAATAAGCCGGCATATTTAAGGGGGCACTGCTTTTATAGTTCACAGAGGGCCTGAAATATGTGCCAAAACGCAAGTAAGCTTGAAGTAACTGATGCCCCTGCGCTAGGGTACTCTTGCAAAGTGATTTGAAGTTTTTAGTTGTCGCACACAGTTCTTAAAGTAAGAGTGGTTTGATTCGAACCTCGTTGTCCACGTATTGATCAGTGGACCGAACTCCAGAAGAAGGCCTGGATAGTGTAACAGAATATGGTGCTTAGGAAGCAAAGCTTCCGAATAAAACAAATCTAGAGAATTTTAGGGAACCGTTTTTGCACATCTGATAGAGTACGATGGGCCCTTCGGTACGAACTGCGCATATGCTAGTCTTCTGAAATGGCGCATGCGCAGTGCGTAACGGAGGGCCCATCGTACCGTATCGGATATGCAAGAACGGTTTTCTGAAACTTCCTATAAACACGTCGAGGTTATCATCATGGGATTTTCTCACGGCAAAAACACCGTCTTCATTCGAATCCGCACTAGTCGATGGAGTTGAAGGGTCCTCAACCTGAAGCGGGTCTGCGGGCGATGTGCCGTCACCCAAGAAACACGTCACTCGTGAATACGCCCTGCTCAAATGTGCCGTGGAGGATGATTTCTCTCCAAAAACCTTGTGGCAGCTGGAGTACGGACAGATAACCAAGATACCATCGTTGATGTGTTGAGATGTTTCAGAGAAGCCTCCCTTGTGCGACACTGGACTTAAACATGTCGACAAAGAGGACTGAAGTTTCCAAACTCCTCGAAGCAAACCTAACTTTCCCTTGCGCGATCGAATGCCGATGACTTCTCAAAACATGACACCTGAGAGCGGCACACGTAATGAACTGTCGACAGCATCCTCCGTCAACGAACGAAATAATTTGAGAGCTAAAAGTGTGCTCATCGAAGTGTCTTGGGAAGTTACAGGGTCGCCGGAAACACGTTTTCCTCGTGTCGACGGGTAGAGTGGTCGAATTGGTTTCTCAATGAGAACAGCGCCTTAATAATTTGGAACAAATTGGTGTGAATACTACCCTGGCTATTCATGATGACGTACGTAGATTTCGAAGTTTTGTTGGGATTGTTTTGTTGCCCATCGCTCCGTGATTAGATATCTCTATCGCTGTCCCGATGTTTCAGATTCGTTTCGATACTTTCTGGGCAATATAAAAGAAACATTGCCGTGGCTTAGCTCGGCTATGCCAGGATATACGTAGTGTGAGCTTATGCGCAGAAAATGAGAGGCGCTATCAAGCAGCTCCGGTGCAGCGTCACACTTGGCTACTGCGCAACGGAGGCGGACAGCTGGGGACGCGGCGGCGCCAGTGCGTCTGCCGCGGCTATAACGTCTCGAATGCGAAGACTGGCGTGGCGCGCGCGGTGGCGCGGGAGCCCGCGGTGGTGGCGGCTCCTTGCTCCGGCACGCCAGCTGTGCGCCGTGTGACGTCACTGCTCCTCGCGCTTGCGCAGACCGGCGAGGCGCGCGCGGTGGTGGCGGAGCCCGCGGCGACGGCGGGTCCGCCCCGCCAGCTGTGCGCCGTGTGACGTCACTGCTCCTCGCGCTTGCGCAGCACGGAGCACGGCGCATTATGAGAGCCACGCGAAACTGCTCAACCTCGGCCAGTGTAGCTCACGCTACAAAAACGATTAATAATTAATTACTGCAAAAAATATCGAAGTATGTTTTACGCATTTCTAAGTTGGGAATTTGGACTTTATTTAATTTGAATCGCACGTATGCGTACAAATACCACTCATTCAACACCTCTCCTCTGCATCACCCTGGTGAAAATCGGTGATACAATTACGGCACGTTTTTGCAAGCTGTTGTTAAGGTATACAGGAGAATTAAGAGATTTAATAGAACTTTCTAAGTGTTTAATAAAATGCTATTATATATTTATTTTGCCAACTTTTAGGCCGGGGTCACAGCGCTCGTACACCACAGAAAAGACAGTCTGCAAACACTAGTCAGCGCAATATCCGTGGTTCGAATGCCGCGTACAAAGTTTCCTCCTTGAATTCATTGCCATGCGGCATTTGGAGCACAGATATCGCGGTAACTAGCTTTCGAATCTGTATGCAGACTGTCTTTTATGTGATGTATAAGCAGTGTCTGCCGGCTTAAGGTACGCCGAACTTGTTTTCAAATTCAACTCTCAATTATTATTATGTAAATTAAAATATAGTTTGTGAGAAATACTTCAAACGTTGGGTATTCTGAGCTCTATATGCTCCACAGAGAAATCTCTCGTAAGAGCCCAAAATGTTTACTATGTTGTGCATGAAATACGTATTTTCGTGCGGACCGTCAGCTTCACATTTAAGAAAACAGCTAGTTTTTAACGTACAAAATTAGACTAACCCCTGCAATTCAGTTTGACTAATGAAACAAAAAAGAAATAACCATTTCGAGTTTGTCTACGGATGCTGAATGCCTCCTAAACATTGAAAACATTCTAATGAATTTATTGCTCTCATGTTGTAACTAGCTGCTGTTCCGTTATTGCTTATTGGCGCTCATGTGATATTGCGAGTGTCAGTTTATATTGTAATTTTTTTTTCTACTGTTCTAACGTGAACATAAAACATCACTCTTTAGGGATGCGTAAGCGAGCACGTGGCTGTCTCACATGTTCATTTCCTTATAAAAATTTACATGTGGCAGATCAAAAAAGTTATCATCGAGGCTATATGTTTCGTTTCAACTTTACTTGTTTTATTGATGGTTGTGAACCTTAAGGAGTCTTGATTGAAAAGATTTTGCGTGGTCACTATCAAAAACTGGAAAGTCCACGGAAAAATAATCGGTCATACTCTGTCGCGTAAAACATTAAAGCGATGGAAAAGAAGCCAACAAAAAAGCTTAGAATATTCCCATTTCTTCATTCCAGAATGTGAATTCTGGGTAAAAAGAGCTATCAACAACACCTTGAAAACAATACAGATGCAGCAGCTTCCGGAGACGATGCAACCGTCAAAAAGAACATTGCTCAATGAAAAGAATACAAAAAGCTATGCCAGGTGGAACACCTTGTCTACGATAAAGCTATATGCTGTTCGCCTCCCGAGGTCCCAAATACAGTCAAAATTGACGCATCAAGTGACACAACATTGCACACTACGGCAATCAGTTGAGAGGAGGCTAGAATACGTCCAATTAATTTTGACGAGTTTCTAGTCTGTCCAGGGTGGTGGTATGCACAAATAAAAATGTTTTAACAGCTCAATGATAGTTAAGTAAAAAAACAAAGTAAACTCTTCTTAAAAAAAATATTTAGAAACGTTTATTCTCAGAGTGCATTCATAAAAATGTTTATTTGAACAATAACATTATTTGATAAAGTAGACAGTCTGTATAACTTAGAACATGAATCCGAAGTATGGAGGATTGTTTTCTGAGATACTTCCAAACATCTACAGGGTGTCACAAAAGAAAATTTACACGGTCTTTTTTACCGCAAAAATAAACTAGGCATCGCCGAACGCTCATTCTCCGCCCAAAGGTAGAGCTAGAGGTCACAACCAGATGCCAAATGTTCAGCCCGATCCGATACCTTAATCAAAAGTTATAAGTGATTTTCTGAAAAATTTCAATGGGAAGATCGAGCCCATTTTTGCCTGTTTTCGGTTTCTGGTGCCATAGAGCCCCATGTGCTCGAAAACTCCGTCGGCCGCCATTTTCCCATTGAAATTTTCAGAAAATCACTTATAACTTTTGATTAAGTTATCGGATCGGGCTGAAAATTTGGCATCTGGTGGTGACCTCTAGCTCTACCTTTGGGCGGAGAATGAGCGTTCGGCGATGCCTAGTTTATTTTGCGGTAAAAAAGACCGTGTAAATTTTCTTTTGTGACACCCTGTACATTAAAATGGCGCCTTGGCGAAGCTCTATTTAACTATTTTTACGTAACAGATGGACGCAGTAAGTGATAAAACCCGGATAATTTATTTCAATTCTATAGGTTTCACGTTCGTCCTGCCCAATTAGTTGGACACACCTCTGTTATGTAATGCTCGCAACGCCCAAACCGACTGCAGCTCACGCTACCATCTTATTGAACCAATCCAGCAGTGCCTAGATGTGCGTCGTCACAGCGGCCATTGTCTTTTTTCGTTTGCTATTACCAACTAAAGAATCACGCACTGTAAATGCGCCGCCATCTTGCGCTCTCTTTCTTTCTGTGGTTGGTTAAGCCGGTGATAGTCACAAAGACAACGGGCGCTGTGACGAAGCACTTCTGGCGCTGCTTGATCGGCCTCGTCGGTTTGTAGCGTCGGCTGTGATCGGATTTCAATTGACACTGATTATAGTACCGGTCCAATATGGTTGTCCAAGAACAAAGAAACGTAGCTCGTTAGATTGGAAGGGCATGGCTTTCCGGTTCTTACATCGCAGATCGCACTGATGTTTCCCGGAAACGTGACGTCTTGCAGCCGAAGAGATGATGACATGTTGAACGGCTCGAGCTCGTCATCATTCTCTCTAGAGGCCCGTTCGTACAATTACGTTTGCTTACCAACGAGTTTTTGTGACCTCTTACGACTAGAAAGCGCAGTACAGTGGCATGCGGGCGACACCTATGAGTTGTCACTGGAACTGCATCTCACTAGAGCGAAGGTGTTGCTGTATTTACGAGATCAAATGTACGTACTATCTATGAGCAATGTTCGTTTTGAACTTTGTCAAGAGCTTTTTAAATAAAAATCAATAAATTGTCATGCGCGAATAAAGAAGGGATATTCTATCGGTAGACCCTTAAGGAATGCGTCAGCTTGACCGTTGGGAAACGCCACACACGTCCCCTCTGGGAAGCGCCAAAGCTGACCGTTTCATTATTCTGCTTTGGTTTTATTGTTTGACTTTCTTTCTTGCTTCCTTGATTTGTTGCCGGTTCTTTTTGGCTTGTTACGGGTTTAGTGTTAGCGTTTCCCAAAGGGGGACGTGTATGGCGTATCCCAAGGCTCATGCTAACGTATTCTCTAAAAATCTACCAATACATCTTCCTTTATTCCTTTTTTCCCGGCGAAGCGAGCTCCCTGAGCTCGCCGAGCCCGCTTCGCCCCCAGTCTCTGTCACACGCAGACCCGCGTCGGCTTGCCGCTTGTTGCACCCCTTTCGGCCAGCCGAGCTATGCGCTGCTTCGGCGCCTCAGTCTCGTTCTCGCGCCTTGCACGATTCGCAGCGGCATCCGCTGTCTGGCGCTGCTTTGGCTGTCCACACCGGTTTCTCCTGCCGCGCATTGGCTTCCGCCCAGTTACGTCGCCTCCCCTTGTCCTTCACTAATCTGCTCATCTCTACAAAAGCAGAATTGTTGTGTGTGTGTTTATACAGCCGGAAGTTAGTCTGCCTTAGTGGGCGTCTGGTGTCGCAGCTGTAGATGAGCAGATTTGGCCAGTGCGGTACAAACGCTAGCCTGGGGTCTTTAACGTGCACCAGGCAGTAGTGATACACGACCGCACGCCGGTACGATGCTCATCCAGATCGAAACGGGCAGGGGTGGGGCTCGAGCCCAGGATCCCTGGGTTCTGCAGCGCGAACTTTCGCTCCACGCGCGTCGAGCTGGGTGTGCGCTTTAGCCCACACGGCCACCGATCCCCCGCTCCTCTCTACGCGGCGCGCTTCTATTTACATGCACTGTTTTGTCCGTAGAGAAACGCCGTCGCCTTATCCCTGTCACGTTAGTACCAATGCTAGCGCATTAAAAAGAAGCCGAAAATGTATTTCGAAAACTGACATAGTGGTTGATTCTAGCGTAGTTTAAGCCCATGAATCTGAAGATCACGTTCGGTTTCCAGGAAGATGTAACTAAAAGTGAGAAAACACGAGGAAACCCACGACCTGTCGTGACGTCATAAGAGGATCTCTTGGCCGCCAAGCGCGTGGCGCTCGAGGACCGCACGTGCAATTGCAAGCTTGCCAGGTATATTCCCCCGCACTCGTACCAGTCGTGAAATCTTTTTTTGCCCTTTTTAAAAATAGCAAGAATGCGCGTGCATAATTTTGACAGGCACTATACTTCGTTTCAGCTTGGGTCCAGACGCAGCCGATGCCACAAGCGCGAGCTCCGGGCTTCCAGCGTCCCTGCCAAGCACGCGCGCTCGTGCAGTACAGGCACTGTTCAGGGCCACACGCTCGTGCTTGTAGCATCGGCTGCGTCTGGACCCAAGCTGAAACGAAGTATAAAAATGCGCGAGAGTGCAGATTCCCGAAAACTCCTCTTGTGACGTCACGCTCCGGAAAGCAGGGCCTTCGGCGCTACTTTGAAAATGATTTTCTGAAGCCTCCATGCACCAAATTAAAAAAAAAAAATGATTTCCATATTCGATGCTTTGGAGGTCAGATTCAGACGACTTAAGTGTGTTTCCTCAAATACAAAACCGCTTCAGCTTCCACTTTAAAAATAGAGGGAAACGCCAAGTGTTTCACCGCGATCCAATAGATGGCGCAACTGTGTTTTCCCGTCGTGAGAGGTCCCAAGACGATTTAGGGAACTCGGTCGAAAGCAGTTGGAAGTGAGTGAACCCAGGCCCAAAGGAGCCATGAAACAATGTTTTTACTTTTGCTAAATATTTCCATCCCCTAACGTTAATAACACAATAAACTTGCCTTGGTTTTTCTTTTTTGTCAACGGCAGTCGCCAAAAGGTTCGAGAAATACAAGCATCGTTCATCCCCTCAACCCGGAGCCAGAACAAGCGGCCACGTGGCCTGCTGCCTATCCTATGCACTCGACGTTAATCATACCCAAGCGTTGGGGTTGGCAATGTAGAAAGCGCGTGCTGAGGTCCAGCCACTTTTAGAGTTCGGATATTCTCATCACCGCGGTGGCTGGACACGAGCCACTAGCCTATACTTCGTTTCAGCTTGGGTCCAGACGCAGCCGATACTGCAAGCACGAGCGTGTGGGCCTGAACAGTGCCTGTACTGCACGAGCGCGCGTGCTTGGCAGGGACGCTGGAAGCCCGGAGCTCGCGCTTGTAGCATCGGCTGCGTCTGGACCCAAGCTGAAACGAAGTATAGTGCTCGCCGAGGCATTGATTGTTACAAGCCGAAGTAGACTGCTCACGCAATTCTCGTGCCCGATACACGAGCCTCGCTCGAGTGTTGTGAGGCGGATGATTTTGATCCCACAATTTGGGGTAGGGATGCCTTGGTTGCTGCATGCCCATCCGGGAGGAACAACATGAAGCCGCGGTTTTTAAAACAAGAAACTACATTTATTAAAGTAACAAGAATGGGTTGTTAGTATTAAAGTATAACATTGCCGTAGCGTTCGACCTAAGCGCCTCCGTGACCTCGGTCCGTCTCCCCCTGTTCTTTGGGCGTGTCCTTTTATAGGCTCTCGCGCCTATTTTTCATGCGCTGTTGCGCGATTCAGTCTGTCCTTTTCGGGCGGTCGGTAGCGGCGCCTGGGCGTGGTGGCAGACCCTCGCTCCCACACTCTCCCCCTCCTCCTCCTCCCCCTTAAAGGGATACTTCAACGAAATTTGAAATATTCCCGTCGTGTTCAAAAATAGGTTGAATATGATCCACAATATCCGTAAATGACAATCGCCCGTTTGTATTTTGATCCTGGTGGCTGTATTTTTCGTTATAAACGGCCCACTCTGGCAAGCGCTCGGAGAAGGCCCAGCGCAATCGTGACGTAAATCGTCTC
The DNA here is from genome assembly GCA_037355805.1 of Ixodes ricinus. Classification (NCBI taxonomy): domain Eukaryota; kingdom Metazoa; phylum Arthropoda; class Arachnida; order Ixodida; family Ixodidae; genus Ixodes; species Ixodes ricinus. Next base: position 22,334 of record JAZHYW010053847.1, read on the forward strand.
AAACGAGCAAAGCTACGGCGAGGCTGACGTCGAGAGGATGGCCTAGTCGGTCCAGCCACCGAAGCGGCTGCTTTTGTACGAATTTTGAGTGACGGGTTAATCTTCTATAATCTTGTAGGGGGACAATAGCGACTTCTGCGACACACAAAAAGGATTCTCGGAAAGAGGGGAGTTCCTCCTTCCCCCCTTCTCTCGTCGTGGCCGGAGGCGGGGACGATTTCCGTCACTAGCTCTCAAGGTTCCTAGACGAGCATTACAAACGAGGCGTTAGCGACATCCACCAGGTGCTCTTTGCTAATCGTTTAATTCGTTTTAAAATTCCTTTTCGAGACTTTTTTAACAAGATATTGGTATGTTCCATGTGATACTGCTCTTTTGGACACATATAGACCAAAAAATGAGCGCCGAAATTTCGTTGTAGTATCCCTTTAAGCGTCCGGCATGTCAATGGCTATCTTCGTGGTCGTCGTCGTCGGAAAGGAATCGTCGCAGAAGGTGTGAACGGCGGCGCTGTATGACCGCTATGGCGCGCTCCAGGTCGTGGTCGTCCTTTGTGGCCATTCCCGGCATCGCCGGCGGACGCGGTTTCCGGTGCCTCTGGAACGTCTTGCCCACTGGCCGCTTTTCTGTGGGGTGGGTGTCTCCGATTGCCGCCCTTGGTGAATGGGACCACCACGTGTCCTAGGACTCTGGCGTCCAGATAACCGCGATTCCCTGGAGGCAGTGACCGGGATCTATCTTCGTGAATCAGAACAAGGCATTGCTATTGGTTACCTTTATGTGTAACCACTGGCTCTATAATGCTTAAAAAATAAACGATCTGGGGTGGGCACACAATCGCGCAATACCCCCTTTCAGAAGGGCGATCAGATCCGTGGTATGATATACGAGGTACAACGCTCGAAACTCAAAAGAAACGACAAAAAAAGAAGAGGAATCTTGTCCACCGCTTTATAACTTCTCTATCAGCAGTCACCGACGTCGCAGGTTGTACCACATGCGTGGCGGCGAGGGGGTTTTCGGGACCGGGCCGTCGTCGGCATCGGTCCGATCCTGCGATAAACCAACTTCCGGGATGTGGAATTGTTTATGGTCGGTGACATGAGTTGGTCCTGCGGACTCACCACTGGAATGGTGAATTAGTGTGTATGTAAGCAGAGAAAGCTTTTACTTACACGAAATAGACCATCCCACCTGTTGGCCAGTGAGGCCGTGAAGCCTTTTGCCGCGTCACTCAGGCGGTGAGTACGCCTGAGAACCAAATCTCCCACCTCGAACTGCAGGTCTCGGCGCCCCTGGTTGTGCTGGTCGGACTGCTGCAGTCCGCCAACATCAAGGCTCTCCCGGGCTTCCTTGAGGTTGATAGTGAAACGCTTTCGCAGGTCGTCTGCGAACTTTGTGTAGTTGCGGTCCTGTGCCCTGGGCTCTGTCGAACGGAGAGTGTTAGTGAGAAAAAGCAAGCTCTCTGCCAAAATTGAGCCGGGCAGGGGTGAGCCCGTTTGAGCAGTTAACCGTGGTGCGCGTGGCGAAAGCCATTTCTGGGAGCTTCGCATCCCAGTCTTTGTGACGCTCCGTATGAGCAACAAGCATCATAAGGTTTCGGTTTACTCTTTCGGTTATATTTGCCTGTCGATAATACGGCGAAGTCTGTTTATGTTGATTTCCCAGAACCACGCATGCATCGACGAACACTTTGCTCGTATTATATGACGCATAATCTGAAATTGGGCTTGCCGGGAAGCCAAAACGTGCGAAAACTTGAAGTAGGCAGTCCTATATTTTCTGCAAGTTCAACTTTCGTGCAGGGAACAGCTCCACCCATTTGGTGAAGTGGTCTGGTAATACAAACAAGTACTGGTTTCCGCGTGGGCTACGTGGAAATGGACCCATGACGTCACAGCAACAAATCTGCCAAGGGCTCTGGCTCGGGATCGGTTGCTTGAGACCTGGGGGCTGACAACCGCGGGGCTTCGCTTTCTGACATGACGGGCAACTACGCGCGTACCTCGGTACATCTTGCCGCATGCCGGGCCACGTCACAATCTGGGACAACTTATCGCAAGTTTTGCTCCCACTGCTGTGTCCGGATAGGGCAAAGCTGTGCACGTATCTGATGAAGGCCTTGCGTCACTTCCCAGGTATCACTGTTCGAAACGCAGAACTGCTCAGATCCCCATCAGACTGAGGGATGTAGCGCAACAGGAGTCCGTCACTGCTCAGTAAGTAAAAGTCAGAGCTGTTCCTCACCCTTGGTGTTGACTGGGCTGGACGCTGCCAGCCAGGCAGTCACTTGTTGGCACAGCCCAGCGTCGTGTGGGGCCTTGAGAAGATCCTCTCTTGAGACCAATGTTCCCCACCGTGAGGTCGGGTAGTCCCTGTGCTGTATTAACGACTGCAACCAGACCCGGAACTTCCTGCACCTGCTCCTCAGGAATGGGGGCGCGGGAAAGTGCGTCAGCAATTTGGTTTGTAGCACCCGCGGCCTGTACACAATAGTGTAATCGTATTGTTGTAGCGTAAGTGCCCAACGAGCGAGGCGGCCAGCGGGGTTCTGAAGTATTCAGCCATAATAACGCTAAATGATCAGATTGAATTTGGAATGTGGCGCCATCCAAATACATGTGAAATCGCTTTAGCGCATACAGTATGGCTAAGCAATCTCTTTCTGCATCACTGTAGTTACGTTGTGTGGAATTGAGGGTCTGACTAGTGGAAGGAACTAACCGAAGTAAACGGTCATGTTCCTGCAGTAGAACAGCTCCGACGCCGCAATCGCTCGCATCTGTCTGCAAAACGAATAGTTGGTTTAGGTCGAGAGCTGAGACACGCGTTTTCTGTCACTGCCTTTGATAAGGCTATGAATACGCTTTGTTGCTGTTCGCTCCAACACCATTTGACGCCTTTTCGAAGAAGGTGATTAAGCGGCTGAGAAATCTCGCAGCAGTAAAGAATGAAATCCCTATAGAACGCAATCATTCCGAGATATCGCTGTAAACGTTTCATGTCATGGGGGTCCGGTACTCAGCTGCACGCTCCGTCCCAATGAAGAAAAACTGCGCGCACTAATTAGTGCGCGCGGTTTTTCTTCGTTGGGACAGGCGTTGCGCTGTCAGAACAACAAATCGAGAAGGTTAATTTTGTGCTCGGCCGAATTGAACCTTCCCCGGATTGACTGTAAGAGCCCGCGTTCCGGATCCGCTCAAGCACGATAGGGAAATGTTCGAGATGCTTCTCGAATGTACGCGAGAAAACAACAACATCATTCATGTATGCCATCGCGAATTCGTGCTCGCATTTCCGAGCACAACGTGCATCTATCGCTGAAAGCTCGCTGACGAGTTGGACAAAGCCAAATCGCAAGCGGGTGAACTCGTACAGCACCTCTGTAGCAAATGAAGGCGATTTTCTGCACGTCTAACGGATGCACCTTGATCTGAAGGAATTCACGGCTGCAGTCCACCGTGGTGAACACAGTCGCTTTACCGAGCGCGTACATTATGGAGAAAAATGCAAGGAAAGGGTAACTGTCCCGTACTAACACTTCGTTAAGCCGTTTGTAATCTACGCAGAGTCTGGCAGTTCCATCTTTTTTTCGGAGCGAGAACGACAGAAAATGCTCAAGGGCTCATTGGCCCACGTACTGCATCAGTGTCCAGCATCTCCTGAAGGGCCACGTCCAGGGAGTTCTCTTTTGTGCACGCTGATGGGGCGTGGACTGCACTCTAAGAGCGGTGCGTTACCGGTTTCAATCCGATGCAGCAGGATGTCTGTCTTTCCCTGGTCGCTCCGTGAACATCGGAGAGAACGGCCGCAGGACGTCCTCCAACTGTCTCTTTTACAGGTCAGTGCCAGGACACTTGTGCAGGGTACAGGGTGACCAGTTCCGCTTATTATAAGCGGATTTGGGCTTCTTTTTCACTGAGTCGCTGGTAGATTTTTCCAGTCGCTTGTCGCGTTTTTTGGGCTTATTCGCGTTTTTCCTGCAAATATTGTTATTTTAGTGCTCGTCGTGCTCACTGACAGCGCGTTTGTCGTCAAAAACGCGAAAAACAGCATGACCGTTTGGCGCAGCGGTTAGGTGGCGCAAGCTACCGTCCATCACAAAGTACAAAACTATTACTATCCATTCACAAATGTTTTGGCACCTTGCCCATCTTGCCAGTCGGCAGTTGCGGTCGTCGTGTCTAGTTGCCATTGTATTTTGCGCAAAATGGCTTCGAAGTGGTCGAAGTATGGCAAAAGATATTGTAAAGAGTGGGAAAAGGAAACACAGCTTAAGGACTGGCTGCGACCAGTCACCGGAGACGATAAAAAAGCAGCGTGCAAGTACTGCAAGTGCGAGATCCGCGCTCATCATGCCGACCTCGTTCAGCACATGGCAACAGAAAAACACGTGAGGAACTCTCGGCCACTTTCCAGTGCACGTTTGACTACCATGGGCTTCACCAAGTCGTCGCCTCCAAGAACGATACCAGAACTGGAGCTCAAGCTGGCATGTTACTCAGCGTGCCATGCCACTATCCGCTCTGTGGATAGTGGCATGGCACGCTGAGTATTCGCCTTCGTATTTGAGCGAGTTCTCTTTCTCATTTTATTATTAATAAACTATTTTCAAGAATGTGTACATTTATTGAACTTCCGCTTGTTTTGGGCTTCTTCACGAAGGTCACGCCGCTTTTTTGGGGCTTGGTTGGGGACGACTATCTGCTTGTTCGCTCGGCCGCATCTGGCCACCCTGCCAGGGTATCCGAGATTTCAGATGGTAGGGCAGCTGCAGGTGTTGTCAAGTGGGCTGGGAGGGTTGGACCAGTGATGCAGTTCTCTCGTCTGGTGAACGGAGTCGGGTCCGCCTGGTTTCCCAGACGATGGCAGCCACCAGGGAAGTCGACCGCCATGCTTACGCCCCAATAAAATCTCGACCCATTGATGACGGGTACGGCCAGTCCCGGGAGATACAGAAAGCGCTGACGCCTCTTATTCTCATTAAATTAAATTTTAAGCCTTACAGCTCAACCCGCCGATATTGTTGGACCAGAGGCTAATTGCAGACGTGTGTCCGCCGAACGAAAGGTTATTTTTTTTAATTTTTCATAGTTCATAGCCAGCGTCCCCTATAAGTGAGACAGCAGCCCCGGTATGCAAAAGCGCGGCAGAAGGGAAAACCGAGAAAAGTGATCGTCATGCGTGACTCGATCATTTCGCTGTTAGGCGGAATTCGACATACCGATGGAACAAGTGACGCTGCGTGCGAGATCCCGGCTGTGATAGTGGCCATTGGCAGCTTTGCAGTGGGGCTCATCTGCGCCGGCCGTAATAGTTTCGCAATTGGGTTGCCACGTGACCTTCCGGATTTTCACGGCCCATCGGCGCCCGAGGGTTGACCGGATTTCCACGATCCCTCCGCTCACTTCCATCCCTTGCGCCATTTGTTTCGTTCTGCCTCGGGTTTGTATTTGGGCACTCTTTGGAAGTGGCCGTGCTGTCCAGAGTTGTGGCATTGGTCCGAACACCAGTTTGAGCCGCCTGCACGGAGGGCGCTCTCCAGACGTCCTCCAGTGGCCTCGCATTGAACCAAAACTGGAGCGCCTCCGGCTGCTTTGATTGGACATTCTGTGCCCGTATCGTGGAGGTCTTGGCGCCGGGATTGCGGGCGGGCGGGGGGGGCGCTCTTCTAAGCACATGCGGGTTCGAGAAAGCTTGGGGCCAAAGGCGATGGAAGATAGCTCTTTTGAGCGGGGAAGATTTCCTCTGTGCTGCGGGCATGCCGGGCTAGCTCTTCAATGGTCTCAAGGTGCGGCCGTGTAGGCACACCTGCTACTTTGAGTGACGTGATGAAAAAACAGCCTCAGATAAACAGGGACGTAGAACGGGTAAAGAACACGACAGGACAACGGCTGTCGTGTTCTTTACCCGTTCTTCGTCCCTGTTTATCTGAGGCTGTTTTTCATCATGTTTAACTGTTACTAACTGGCCCAAATTACCACCCTACTTCGGGTGACCTTGTCCGAGAAGCCGAACTGTAATCTCCGACCGAAATGCATTAGGTTGCGCCTTTATTGCGAGTTCCTGTAATGCGCGAACATATTGAACCAGGCTTTCGTTCAGCTGTTGCGTTCGGGACTCGAGTTCTCTCAGATTTGTAACTTGTAACCAGGTGACAGGAACTCGGCTCGGAATTTCCGCTCGAACTCCGCTAGGCTGGTGAATGTAGGTTGCAGCCTTAACCAGTACGCATCGCTAGACTGTAGAGGGAGTAAGAGTGTTCGGCTTATCACGAGAGATCCCGAGGCGTCTGAGGAGGCTTTGTAGACGTCGAGCTCACCCAGGAAGTCGGCAATTGACTTGGCGTCGTTATAGCCAGTGTAGACCGGCACCGCCAGCTGGGGACGCAGCTCCAGCTCCCGTGATTGCTGCACGGTGAGACGATATGTGACCGCATCACAGATGGCTGCCACCTTCAGTAAAGGTCCATACGCACATTCGCGTTTGAACGCGTTTGAGTGCGTTGCGGCGTCCTTGCGCCCAGGAGCGGTCGCTTGCGGTGCGACGCGCGCTACCCGCAACGCTCCATAGCGCGACGCAAGCGAGTAGAGACTCGCTCAACTTTCCGAAGCGTTGCGGTGCGTTCGACCAATCAGAAGCCGAGGAAGAGAGGAGGGTGACGTGTTCGCTCCCCCATCCGGCCCACTCGGCGAGACGTATCCGGTTCTCAGCCCGCAGAACTTGCTTTTCGTTTTGGGGAGCGGTGGGGAGTGTAATTTCGAAGGCTGGGATGGTCGAAGCTTGACAAAATATCGGGGAAGCCGGCGGGATTGTCCCAGGATCGAACACTTCGACGCTGTCGCCGTGCGCCGCCATGTTGCCTTGGATTTCGCTTACTATTGGTAAGCCGCAAGCGACGATAGCGCGTTCTTATTGGTTCTTGACTGCGGTTGACTGCGTGTCAACGCAACTGTAGGTACAAGTTTGGCGCAAGCGCTCTTCGCAACGCAATGCGTCCGCTTGCCGCTACGGAACGCACCGCGCTCAGACGCGAATGCGCGCATGGGCCTTCTACAATCCGGCTTGCGCATCCGTCGAGCCTGCTCCGGGGTACACGCTTGCTCCAGGCTTTTCGCCATCCTGTCGTTTCGGAGCGTAGTGTGGGAGACATGGCGGGAAAAAACAGAAACAGCCAAGCAGACGAGAAAAACGTGTGCGGCAATAGACGGTAACTTGACTCGAGAAAGATAAACATACCCCCAAAGCGTCACCCGCGTGACAAAGTAATGCTTTGAGGCTGCAATTCAACGAGCAATCGCGCTGTTGCGAATACAATTGCACTACTTCGAAAAGAAACACCGCAGTTGAAAAAAAAAAAAACTTGCTGAGAGAAGAAATCCAGCCCCGTGTCGGGCCGAGAGAAGGGCAGCAAACATACATTGGGCGCCATGTGGTAGGGTTGCCTTGCTGCATGCCCATCCGGGAGGAACAACACGAAGCCGGGGTTTCCAAAACAAGAAACTACATTTATTAGAGTAACAAGAATGGGTTGTTAGTATTTAAAGTATAACATTGCCGTAGCGTTCGACCTACACGCCTCCGTGACCTCAGTCCGTCTCCCCCTGTTCTGTGGGCGTGTCCTCCTTTTATAGGCTCTCGCGCCTATTCCTCATGCGCTGTTGTGCGCTTCGGACTGTGTCCTTTTTGGGCGGTCGGTAGCGGCCCCTGGGCGTGGTGGCAGACCCTTGCTTCCACAAATTACGTCATCAAGCTTTGCGAAGGCAAGAGTGAAATAACGTAGAAAGTTGAGCTGCCTGGTACTTTGAAGCAAGACTGAAAGAAATAGTCCCCGTTCATCCTCGCAATTTGATCGCGACAAAAAAGCTTTTGTATCAGTTGCGATTTGTGCGAGTATACTTGGGCGAGACTAGAACCAGTACGCCCTTGCAAAGTTATGAACCTTCCAACCCAATATCGTTACATGACCCGTTTAAGAAATCGGGTACGTCTACAAGACGTTCTAAAAACAAAATCTACAGTTTTTTTTTGTTTTTCTTAATGAAATATGGACGGCCGAACGCTCATTTTTCGCCGAAAGGTAGCGTTAGAGGTCTGAACCAGCAGCCAAAGTTTCAGCACGAACCGGTATTTTGTTTAGAAGTTATAAGTGAGTTTTTAAACATTTTATAGGAAAATGGGGCCCATTTTTGCATGTTTTCGGTTCCTGGCGCCATCGAGCACCATGTATTCGAGAACTCCTTCGGCCACCATTTTTGCATTGACATTTTCAGACAATAATTTAAAGCCTTTAGATAAAATATAGGTTCGTATTTAAGTTTTGGCGTCTGGTTCAGACCTCTAGCGCTACCTTCGGGTGCAGAATGAGCCTTCGGCGATGCGTAGTTTAGTTTTCCGGTGAAAAAAAAACACTGTCAATGTTTTTCGGAGACACCCTGTACTTTCCCACTAAACATTTTAGAGTGTCAATCGCTGTAATGTACGGAGCTCGATGATTGATGAGGCTGAAATTGTGTTACACCTAGAAAAGCAGTCTGCGCTGCTGCACTGAAGATGACGTGAACATGTGTTCAGTGTCACAGCGCAGGTTCTTCTTTAGGGCTAAAGGTCCACAGCCTCGTCATTCGCCTAGCTCATTCGTAGATTGCAACTATTGACTTTCGTGGACGCTTTACGGGAAAAGAGCCCCGCAAGATTCCGTAGGGGTATTGACTCGCAGACAAGCGAGATTCTGCAGGGTCCTGGAACGTTGATAACGATACGGAGTAAATGTGGCTGCAGACGTCAGCACGTATTCTACGCCAGGCTGGTGCGCCGAACCTTGGCAGGGCAGCTGACGTATTTCCCGCAGTGTATCAGCCAACGCGCGGCCCCGACGTCAAGCCACTATGGTGGCGCTGCTGTCGGCACGGCGCAGACGCTTCCCTTCTCGCCAGTCTGGTTTCTGCAGCACTGGTGGTGCCCACACCTGGTGTGGGAAAGCGCAGGCTTGTTTGTAAACATCGCGTTGGTTATACAGGAGTTCCCGAAAATCAGAACCGTGTTTTTCGGTCCGGATGAATAAACTATGCGTCGCAGAATAGAAAGCTCAAACTATTTAGGGATGTGAAGCGGTTGGGTAAAACGCAAAAGCTTTAAAAGATTACGTGCCTGGATTACAAGTTAATTGAGGAAAAATGAAATTTCGCTATGAGCTGCCGTTCACCTAAGCCTAATATCGTCAAAACAAGAACTGATATTGTGAACGCCCGCGCGATTGAAATTGGTGAAAAATACTTATTAGCAAGAAAAGGGATATTGAATTTGTTCTTGCCAACAAGTATGTTTTACTGATATAGATGTTACTAGCGCCAACAATGTCTTTTTCTTAAACAAAATTAGGCAAAGGGGAACGTTGGAATGTTCGTTTTTCTCAATTGTCTTTTGCTCCCGGCAGCGTCATGTTCTCAAACCTTGGCATTCTATACTAACCGCTAGGGCCACATTCTCTCCGGCTGCGTACCGAAATTTACTCGATCCGACTCCGGAGTAAAGGTTTCGTACCGTGGCGTTTCAAAACTTACTCGAGCTTTCTCGATGACGTCAGAACTCGCGTTCCAGAAGCGGATTGTTTACTCCGGAGTAATTACTCACGCTACCCTCCTCGATCGGGGGCAACGTCGGATCAAATCGAATAAATACGTCACGTGATCTGTTCGTCGTCTGCTTTCTGCGCCGACAGCCGTCAAAGCTCGCTTGCTCCGTTGGCTTTGGTGGCGGACGTTCGAAATGACAAAGAATGAGGTGCAGCCATTTATGTGTGGTTATTGCGATTTGCTGTTTTCAACGCAGGAATTGACTGCATTTCATCCAGACCGTGCACCTTCCCCGGGAAGGTATACTTGTGTTATTATCAGAGTGCGAGCGTAAACAGGAGCTTCTCCGCATCCTCGACCTCGGCGTTGGAAGGAATGCCGTATTCTCAAGTCCAAGGCTGAAAATGTTCGAACGCAGTAAATGATGAGGTAGTATGGTTTTGTTTCCACCAGAGTGTGTATGATGACAGGTCGAACGTAAGTTACATCTCACTGTTGAGACAGCACCCTGCGCTGTACCGCTACACCGTGTGGAAGCAATTTCTGCAAAACGTAATCGGTGCAAATTACAATGCGTGAAATATATGCGTTTAGGGCACCTGGACTAGAATTACAGCAGTCGCGCTGATTAATAAAAACAAATTTTTGATGTCTAACTGTAAGGAGTAAGTAATTTTGATCTCAATATACAGCTCAAAAGGAAGGTGAGTAAAAGGAGCTGGTGGATCCACCTCAGAAAACACAGCGTCGTCATTAATATTATCGTCTCTTCGAGTGCTTTCTCCATGTTCGAAAGGATCGTCTGCTATTTTCTGGCATCGATGCTATGTTTTCTTTTGCCGTAGCCCAAGACGAAGCCAATCCGCATAGTATTCAGGTAGATTATCCCGGTCGTTCCAAAATCGAGTCGCGGATCGTTTACTCGCGATGTCACGTGGTAATACCCGCTGACGTATAGGAGACAGGTTACTCGGGCAAGATTTGAAATATAGCTGGAGTTTGAGCATTCGTCGATGCATAGTTTATTTACCTGGGCTGCAAAACGCAGTTCCCTTTCTCGGGAACCCCGTGTATATTAAGATACTGTGTTGGAGATGACAGTGGTCAGAGGCTTGCGACCTCTTGACATGGTAACTGTACTTCCTTGGACAAGCTTTCGGAACTGACTATACAGCCAAGTAAGCAGCCAGTGCCTCCGAGTCAAAGACGCTGTAGCGCTTTTTGTGTGCTTGAGCTTGTTCAGAGAGAAGACCAGTGGCTCTCACCAGGGAGGTTAGAAAACATAAAGACTGCGTAACGTCATTTGTTTGAAGCCGAGTCATAAGAAAACGTAAACAAGGATACTGTAAACATAAACAACTTTTTGTAACACTGAGGGGACCTGAATTCTGCAAATAACGAGTGCAAATTTTCTTATCGTTTTTTGCGTTGCGTTCCGTTTATTTTGTACGGTGTACGGTCACGAGCAAATGCACGGGCATTCAGGGCTGCGAAACGAAAGTGCGTGGCGTCGCGCGTCGCTGTGATGGAGCTTTGCGTTGTGAGCGGCTGCAAAAATCACTCCGGTCGTTCTTTTGTGGGAATAGCGTTTCACCGTTAAGGCTTTCGTGAATTAAATTTCGAATTTTGCAGTAACGTAGGTTAATTAGTAATCCCCCGATGCTCACCGAACTGAGAAAGCGATGGGTTTCGTTCCTCGGTCACCGTCGCGGCAATGACGACCCCATCGAAAAAATTCGAGTGTGCGGACTCCGTGACTCTGTGCAGTTCAAAACAGATGACAATAGTGTATCGAAGAAAGTGTAGAGCCCGACTCTTCCAGGGACAGTTCATATGTTTGCTTGTTCTATTTCGGAGCCCTATCCACAGGTGAAGAAAAAAGACACCTGGGACGTTTGGGTGATGGAGACGGATTTAATTGTCACTTACAATAGTACATTAGGCGCAATCACAAGATGCTCGTGCTGTTCAGTCAGCAGGAAATTGCTAAGATAGACATGAGAAATAAAGCTAAACTTTAACAGAAAGGAAGCAGACGCGGAGACCGCGCAGTCCCGGCTAAACGTCTCAAACTTAGCTAAGTCGTCAACATACGCGAAGTGTAAAACCGAGTTATATTTTACGCCAATCACGATGTCTTTATACAGCCACAAGCATGTTCCGCTCTGTTTAAGGAACATCTAAGTTAATTCGTACATACGTGAGGTCATAGGCGTAGACTATGGGGGGCAACGGGGCTCGTGCCCCCCCTGGTGAGATCCAGGGGGGCAGAGCCCCCTCCGGGCCCGGGTCTTGATCTTTTTTTTTTTTTTTGCTTGTGTTTGTTGTTAGTTTGTCTTTGATAATTTGTATTTTGTCTTAAATGTATAATACTTCACCCATGTTTGTGCACCACACAATAGAACGCTAAGTTATTTGTGGCAACTGGAAAATAAACCATTATTATTATAATTAATATTTCCGAGACACTGTTTACGTGCCATGTAACGAGCTTCTAGTAGTAGGATGTAAACAAAATAACGCCCACGCAGGGGCGGATGCAGGAATTCCCTGAGGGGGGGGGGGGGGTCAGGTGTTGGTCAGCGTACCATTTGTTTAGGAACCCCCTCTCCCTCGTTTCACGCCCTAATTTTTACACATGCAGAAATTAAGAGGGGGTCAGGACATCCGGACCCCCCTCTAAATCCGCCCCTGCGCCCACGTTGCCTTTATTGACAAAATACGTGGGAAAATCCCAGCGTGCTTGCGTTAGCTTCAATCTCCAGTTCTGGCGAAAACATAACGCGCAGCACCCCCCCCCCCCCCAGGAACTTTTCAGCCTGCCCCCTCCGGGAAAATGGAAAGTCTACGCCGCTGCGTGAGGTCACACGCCATCAGCCCTTGATGTTTCTCTTCAGATGCGGTGTGCACCAACTCGATCACCAGGCGGCGTACATGTGCAAGTTTATCGCGATCATGCTTGGCGGGAGTGTTCAGCAACGCACCTATCAACAGCCTTGCTCCGTTCATTAAGAACGTAGTGACGATCGTCGACAATCGCCCAGTTTTCGGCAAAGACAACCGGGACCGAACGCCACGCTCAAGCATGCTTGCACTCCGTCGACCGCCGTTTAACAACCGCGAGCATCATGGTGTCCAGACATGTACGTAACGCGTTACAAGTAACGAGTTACTTCTACCTAGTTACTATTTTCGGTAACGAGTAACGTATTTAGTTACTTTTCTAGAAAAGGAACGAGTAACGTATTTAGTTACTTTTAAGGCCAAGTAACGAGTAACGGTATCTCGTTACTTTTGAGGAGTAACGTGTACAACACCGCTTAAACGGCCTCGTTTTTATTCTAACCTGAGTATGCGTCTATTGCGAGAACGGTAGGTGGGCAACCCGAAAAACAACTAAACAGTATGACAGTACAGCAACGTATAGTCGCTGAACACGTCAGTCGAACAGTTCGACTGACGTGTCCAGCGATAAACGTTGCTGTACTGAACTCTACAGCTGGGAATGTCCTTCACCCAGCGAACACAATAAGGTTCGTTGGTTGAACCTTCTAGAACCGGGTACGGACCGAATGTAAACCCGGAGGTTGCGAACACGGGAAGGCACATGAACCCATTACCCGCTGTCCTCAATGAAGGCGCAGTTCCCGAAGATTCACCAGCTCTTCCTGAAGCACAACACTGCCGTTCCTTCGAGCGCGTCGGTAGAACGACTCTTCAGCGTCGCCGGAGATGTATTTTCAAGGAAGCGGGGAAACATAACTGATGAAAACTTCGAGAGGCAGCTACTGCTTAAGTGCAACGACTACTAAAAGAAAACAATAAACCATGAAACAAAAACAGTTGTGTATTTGGTCGTCAAAGTAACGTGAAAAGTAACTCGTTACTTTTGAGGTAACTCACGCGTTCCTTTTGAGAATCGGTAACGAGTAACGTATTTAGTTACTTTTTGAGCGAGTAACGAGTAACGGTATTTAGTTACTTTTTTGGGGTAACGTGTACATGTCTGGGCTAAATGCAGTACCTCTTATTACATAAAGCAGTAGTTATCGGAGTAGGATGTCGTGTTGTATAGAGTCAAATGCTTTTTTGAATCTAAAAAAACGCCTAGCGTATATAACATTGGTTTTCGAAGTTGTCTGAGATATTATTTTTTATATTTAGCAATGCCGTCTCCGTTGATTTACCTTTCTTGAAATCCATGCGGGTTGTTTGTAATAATGTAATATTTAACACAAAATTCACATAAACACGGTGATTGCGATACGAGGTAACTGTAGGCTTCTAACTACTCGATGAGGCTGTGTTGGAACTAACGCGTTACAAGTAACGACGTTGCTGGTTACGCGTTACTTTTTTACTAACCTACTTCCGTACTCGTTAGACTTTCAGATGACTAACGGGTAAAGTAACGTCGTTATTATTTTACGGTATCTTGTATCAAATTACGTAACCCGTTACTCGTTACTTTTGATTATAAATGGCCGCATAATTGTTTGAAAGCAAAGTACTTTTTATTTTGTACACTAGCGCAAAAGTGGCAAAGAAACACCAACAAAGCTATGTATAAGCGGCGTCCTTTCAAACTCCTTCGAAAGACACTCTTAACGTTCCCACGACCGGGCCCAAACGGCACGAGATTATCGCTACCGGAACCCCTAAGCGTCCTTCGTGATGCCATTTTATAGAAGCTACTATACTTCGTTTCAGCTTGGGTCCAGACGCAGGCGATGTATACAAGCGCAGCTCCGGGCTTTCAGCGTCCCTGCCAAGCACGCGCGCTCGTGCAATGCAAGCACTGTTCAGGGCCACACGCTCGCGCTCGTAGCATCGGCTGCGTCTGGACCCAAGCTGAAACGAAGTATAAGATCACCGTCGCCGCATCCTGAGCAGCCGTCTTGCTGGAAAGAGACATCTGTTCAGAAGGCAACAGTCTGCCGCCGCTCGAAGGAATTTGCCTCAGCGTTCCTCGCTGGTCCAGCTGGTCACATCCTTACCTTTAAAACAAATAAATGCTCGTTTTGTCAACAACAGAAAGGATTAACTCTAAGTTGTGGAAGCGTTGACGTTCGCACGCGATGAACCAAAACAAGTGTGTCAGCGGCGGTCGGGTGCTGATATGTCGTTAATTGAAAATGCGACGTTGTTTTCTGAAGGAATAAAATAACGTTTATTTTACCGTATTCAGTTTGATTACATCAAGAGGTCTATTTTCCGTCTGTTACGTGGCGTGCATCTGGTCGTTTTTTTCCTAGCAGTTTCTTCTTCACAGGCAGGACAGAGCTAATCCAAAATGTATTGGTGAATACAAATACTGAGATACATTTGTTTTAAGGCCCAAATTACAGGTACTGAGATACAATGATCTGTTATTCCAAGGAAATTCTTGAAATACTTTTGCAAAAGCGTCGAAATATTAATCCGGAATAACGATACAGATACGTATAGGAATACATTTGGTCCCGAACGGTGCTACGTGGGAGAGTGTAGTTCGTGGCGAATGCGCATGATAATTTAGGCTAGTGCTGCTCTTTTTGTGCCATTTTATGCACTACCCCTTACCTCAAACTCTTTATTTATCATTAATGCCGCTACAAAAACATGTCACCCCGTTGCACCACATAGCTACAGTGGGATGAAGACTCTGTACTATGCTTGACAAAACGCGTCTTCCCCAAATGAACCCAGTTTTGCCGTGAGGGCGCATCTCAAACTGTCGTTTAATGTGCCTCTGAGTCACCCATAGTGTGGATAGATTAGACAACAGGGCCGGTACTTTTTTCCACTCAACTCCTTTACATCGTTCGCTCAGCTTAATTCGAAAAAGTGGAGGGCTTTTGCGAGAGGACCGGACTTTGTTATTCATGCAAGTAACCCACTTTAAACCACTGTTTTTTTATTTATTGTTTCTGACAGCCGTTAAGCCAAGGCAGCAGCAGACTTGTGAAGTAATCCGTTACAAGTAACGAATTACTTGTAATCCGTTAATTTTTCAAGTAATTTTGTAATTGCCACGTAACTTTTTTTTAAAGTAATTTGTAATGCAATTTTGTTACAAAATATTGGTAACGGATTGCTTTAATTACGCGTTAATTTTTTAAGAAATATGAACATAATACAAAAACTGGGGAAATATGTGTAGTGCGACCACCGGGTCCACCAAAGCTAAAAACGAGCGTTCTCACCCATGTATGTTTCTGTACTGCATGCAACTAGACTCGATTCATGTAAAAGCTGACAGTGCTTCAAAGCACGAGACCGCAGCTATGAGACGTTGCGCTCACGCCTAAATAGGCCCGTTTTAAAAGGAAGCTTTCGTAGATCGGTTCCTTACCTCCAAATCTTTGTAGCGGAGGTAGATGCTGCTACTGAGCGTGCGCACCGCTAGCTTTGTCTGCAGGATTCCAGGGATCATTTCCAGTCGCCGTAAGCCAGCGAGATGGCCGGTGTGGTTGCAGCTTTCGGTGCCTTGTCAGCCAACAGCTGAACGGAGTGCAACTACATTCTCTCTCTTAAATACACTGTTTTATTTTTACAAGAAGTACCATAATGCGGGTGTATGAAAAATGGAAAGTACTGTTGCAGAACATTTTTGAAAAGCATCAAAATTGTTTTTATTCCTTTCTTGATAAATGTACGGGAAAAGTAACGTGAAAGCAATTTGTAACGTAATGAGAAGTAAACCGTTACTTTTCAGTGAAAGTAATTTGTAACTGTAATACATTAGATTTGAAGCTTGGTTATTTGTAATTGTAATCAATTACACTTTCCAGTAACGGTCACAAGTCTGGGCAGGAGTAGTACAAAATTGAATACAAAACTGAACAAGGGTATTAATTTAAGATATATAAAATATCGAGTTTCTTGCTGAACGACACGACATTTTTAAAATTAACAACACAGGACGGTAGCTTCTTCCATTCATCAGAAAATCGAACGAACAATGAGTTCTTAAAACGATCTGTTGAGCACCAGTACGGTTGGATATAGCGATTATGTTTTATTCTTCGCAGCATAGGCTTGGGTATCGTTATATATTTAGAAGGTTTATCCAGTAACCAGGCCTCCGTGTTTTCGGATAAATCTGAAAAACTCCGAAAACAGCCGCCGGTAAAACTTTTGTCAATTTGATTTAACCGATAAACTCCAAATATTTATGTGTCAATGCCACTTCCCCTCCCCGCCCCCCCCCTCCACCCCCAGGCAAATTTTTTTTTTTACAGTTTGATTGGCACAGTGTTAATTGTCCTGGGAGAGTTCCACCATACTTATCTTTCAAATCTCGGACCGTTGTCAAAAGGGTCTTGCCTTGTCTCTTCAGGTTGATTCAGGGCAACAGGCCGTTCGTTGTACATTAGGGTCACGACAAAAGCCTCCTCTTTGGTTTCCAGTTTGCATGCGATTTTGTGGATTTAGAGAAAAAAAAAGGGAATGTTTTAGTAACACCCTATTGGAAAATCTTAATGTCGGAAAGACGATGGAAAAACCTCATGCAAGCGTAACCGTAATATGGGACATCCTATACCAGCGAAAAAGGCGGCTCCGCCATAGTGTGATTAGGCGGAACCATACGGCCTGCGCGTACCATACAAGCGTGTCGTATTATGGGACATCCTATACCTGCGTAGGGGACCGAGTAGGAACCATGTAGGCCAGGGGGTCTCAAACACGCGGCCCGCGGCTCGCTGAGAAGCGGCCCGCAGGCAACCAGCTGCGAGTCCCGGTTTCCATATCTCGAGCGCTAGAATGACATGTGTCATAGGTGATCTCATGTCGTCGACTCATTTTCGCTCGGAAAGTAGCTCTGCTCTTTTAACGTATGCACATATTTTATATTTCTCTGTGTTCATTTGCCCCTTGTTTCGCTTTAATTCTTGCTTCCCAGATTTTTATAATGTACAACAATTCCGCTACTAGTCTGCACCCTCGAGCTATTCGTTGAAGAATGTACATGTCGGCTGCGCAAACTCTGCTTGAGGCAGGAGCAAGTGCCAAAGATAAAGCTATGAGCTCGGGATTCTCACCTTCAAAAAAATATCACAATTCGAAGTATTTGTTCAGAGCGTTATAATAAAAATTGTGAGGAATTCAAGAACTTTCAAATCAAATGATTGTTCTTTTAAAGACATGTTGAGCTGGGAACGGCAGATTACTTGCTCTCTTGTTCTATTAAAAATGCCAGCACGTTGGCGGGGCAGTGTAATTTTAATTTCTGTTATCACATCAGGTCAGTGCCCAAAGTAGTCATATAAACAAATCAAATTTAAAGATGTCACTGGTAGAACCGTGAGTTTACGAAAAACATAGGGCACGAGGTCTCTTCTCATTAAAATCTTCTACCCCCCCCCCCCCCCCGTCTTATGTTGGCCCCCGGTCTTTCCGGTGTCGGCTACCTGGCCCCCACACTCAAATGGAGTTTGAGACCACTGATGTAGGCGAACGGAACCAGCAACCGTGGCGTATTACGGGACATCCTATGCCAGTAAAAAAATGCGATACCACCACGGTGGAGCCTTGTCAGCTTCGCCACGGTGGTATCGCGTTTTCACTGTTATACAGAGAGATTTTTTTAAGCTTTATATATTTGTTTAAAAAGGTCGTGAAAGCCACACTTCTGTGGTTTGTGCGGTTGGTTATACGGCCAGGGGTACGTAGTAGAGAGGCCTAATAGTAACGATAAGTCGGATGACTAAATACAACTTGTTAATTAACTTTTTATATACTGAAAATGGAACACATGGTTTCAATTAGAACCTGATTGAGTCATCGGACACCACTAAATCAACTCTTTTTAGAAGCTATAATGCAGGGGTAGCATTTTATGTGTTCTGTAAAAACGCTTTATCTGGATCCGTTTCGGTTTCTTATCGGAGCGCATCTCTGCACCCATGTTCCTGTTCCTTAGGGGTTTAGTAGCGCAACACACGTGCGCCTTGCTTCCCCTCCATCCTACGAGAGAGGCGAGGAGGTATTTCGCACTGCAGCCACTGGTAGCAGCATCGCAGGTGCAAAGATGCGCTGATAAGAAACCGAAGTCTGGAAACGCGTCCCAATTAAGCCTTTTCTTTTAGAACGCCGTAAATGTTGCTTTCGTCTTATATATTCACGCCAGAGTTTATTTAGTGTTTTTCGATAATGCCTTAGCAACTTTGTAATTGGAATTATGGGTCTATTTTCACTAATTAAAAATCTAAGGAGCATATTATACATAAGGGAAGCTAGAGTGGTTTTGTATTTGAGAAACAATTTAAATCTTCTTCATTTGACCTCCAGAATCTCAAATATCAAAATTATTTGGTAATTTGGTGAATCGAGGCTGCATAAGATCATTTTTAAAGTATCACTGGAGGCACTCTTTCCCGGAGAGTGACATCACAAAAGGAGCTTTCGAAATCTCTGCTCACACATCTTCAGCGCCAATCAAAGCTATGCACGAAGATGCTATTTTAAAGGGGAAAAAAAGGCATCAGCTGGTGCCAGTGCGGGAGAATACACCTAGAAAGTTAGCGATTGGACGCGCGGCCCTCAAGCGACATGCTTAGCATGTAAAAAATCTACTTACAACGTCCCTACTGGTCGGATTGTTTTTTGTGTTTTCTCAAGTTTAGTTACATCTTTTTGGAGAAAACGAAGCGTGATATTCAGATTAACGGGATAAAACTACACTAGAATCAACCTCCATCTATTTTTCTGAAAAAGAGTCTTGCCTCACTTTAATAAGCCGACTCATATTACCTAATTGGCCTTTATGCCATGCCCCCTGGCCTGCAACTCGCATATTACTGACCGCGTAGGTATTGCTTTTACCGCTTTTTTCCAACAAATCTGTAAAGCATGCAAGCACACCTAGCATGTCCCCTATTACGATACGACTGTATGGTTCCTTCCCCACTTGCATCCTTCGGGAGAGACTCGTAGACATCCAGCGTTCCATTGGAATGCATGATGTCAACAGTCTACATCGTTGGTTGAAACAAGCATGATGTTTGCACAAATAAGCTCTTGTTAGTTATAGAGATACTAATAGCGATGGCGAAATATAGTGATGTGAAGTAAATTTAGTAGCAACTATTTATTTCTGAAAAATTTGCATGCAGCAAGCTTTCTTTGCTCAAAGGACTAATTATAATTAAAATACTGGACAAAGGTGTCCCTTGAAGCTGTCAGTGACCAAACTCCCACTCTTGCCACTCAGGGTTCCCAACTTGTGCGTAGAGGGTCAGCACGGCGCACAGACCTTTGTGCTGCAGGCACCTGCGATACAAGATTGAATAAGCGTGAGATGAAAAATAAAAGGCGTTGACAATACTCTATAATGCGGGCTTAGAAGACGCGGATCTGGAGGAGGATGGGAGGTCGCCTCACTGCCCTCCCCCTGCTCTGCCCTCCCCTTTGTGAAAAATTTCCTAAATTTGGCAGGAAAAGCTCTCTCACCTAAATTTAGCGGAAACTGATGTCGCATGGCCCTCAACACCTATTCGAGTTTCCCCACTCAAATGTGGCGCGGAAGCACGAAATCACCTTGACTTTGTGTCACGTCGGCCCGAAACAAACAGTTTCTCACTAGATTTACCTGAAAATTAATGTCAGGTGACCTCTACATTAATTCAATTTCTGCCAAGTTTAGCGGGGTAGTTATGCCGATGGCGACACAAAACAGGCACCTAAAACTGCGCCCTCAAAAACTAAATGCCTCACATGAAATAAAGTGATAATTAAAGATAGATAAAAGAATCTAAGATACCGCTTTAATATCATTAACATCCGTTCTCAAATTTTGATTTTAAAAATCACATATATTTATTCATACGAAACACCAGTTTCAGCATAGATTAAATAATCGATTTGAATAGGCAACATAGTATAATCCCATGAAAATGAATGTTTGCCACATAGTCTTGCATGAGTCGGTGGCTCAGATCTCTAAATACATTTGTAGTGAGGAGCGTTCCTTGAATAAAACTTTTTGAGCTTTGATTTGAAAGTTTAAAGCATCATAAGGAACACTGTATGCACTGATTGTTTTGTGACATATCAATGGCACAGCACTGGTGGTCCTTGCATACCTAACAAAGTTCGCAGTTTTTTTGGCATAGCCAATATATTCTGATACCTATACAGCCCTCTCACAAAACTTCGTCTATAGAGCTCTTTTCTTCAGTTCTTAACTCATGACAGATTTGGTAGCTTGAATTCTCCTCTACATCAACATACTTTATTGATGTAATAGTGAAAGACAAGATGTATGTACTTAGTACGGCTCGGCCAAGCACTGATGCTTGAAGAAAAGTACGAAAACTCAAATCCAAAATAAAAATTATTAGGTAGAATGCGAATACAATTATGGATATGGTAATGAATACGGTGTATGTTCAATAAAGAAGAATATGTGTTAGACGCACACTCAAAAAAACCTGTTGCATTTATATTCATGCGTACTTCGGAGAACAAGCGCTGCAGTCTCGAGAGAATTCGGTGAATGATTCCAGAGTGTCGAACCGAAATTTTTATCGGTTCGGTTCCGGTTCGGGTTCACGGCTTTCGGTTCGGTTCCGGTTCAGTTCCGGGGAGCAAAAAATAACGGTTCAAACCGGTTCAAACCGGTTCGAACCGGTTTGAACTCGTTAAATTGAGAATATACTTTCCGCGTTGTTCTGACGATATACACTATTTACGCCGTGAAACAATTAACTATATAGTTTCTTCAATCGTCCGTGCAATTTACTTTTGTTTTTTAGGTACAAAAAGTATGAAATTCAGTTATTTAATTTCGACGCAAAAAGTAGAAGAAAATCTACATTAACGTACATAACGTCGTGTTCATACGACTCAACATCCTTTGTTTACCAGTAACATATTTTTCCTGAATCAAAATGTTTAAGTACAAGGGGTAAAGAGTTGAGCTTGTTGGTACATA
>JAZHYW010053848.1:0-24801 GCA_037355805.1 Ixodes ricinus
GAGCCGGTGAGGTGGGTGAGGTGGTCTTAGCCTTTTGCTGGAAGATGCCAGCGGCAGACGCGACGGGGCAGAGGTAGTGTCGGAGGCCCCGGATGCGGGGGCCGAGGGAGATGTGCTCTTGCATAATCGTAGAAATCCCAAGCCGTTGCCTTGTCCCGTGCCGCCGAAAATGTTCCCCTGGATGGCAGGTGCTCGGAGTCGATCATCACGTCTGGGTCACCAATTTGTAGCGCGTTAGATGTTGAGAGCGGAAGAGATGTTGCGACCTACTCCGAGCTTAAGTAAAACGTTCTGTTTAATCTCTCATGCCGCCGTTCTCGTATCGACGAGTAAAGTCGCCGTCTTTTATCGGCGGCCTGGCGGCCCATGAACCGCCACACGGGGAAACTGAATTCTTGTTGAGGCCATGTGACGACCGTTTTACAGCTAAATTTAGCGGAAAATTGACATCACGTGACCTCAACACCAATTCAGTTTCCCACTAAATTTAGCGGGGAAAATGACTTCACGACTTCGTGTCACGTCACCCGTGAACAAATTCAGGGGCAGGAGGACAGGAAGAGGAAAGGAGGGAAGGAGGAGGACGAGGGCCATACCCTCCACTCCTCCTCCTCAGGATCTGCGCTTTAGTTTTGCATTACAGATATGTAACGTCTTTCTTTTTTTTTTTCTTGTTCGAAAGGTGTTTGTTACGGTTTTCCACTCACTCCTTTTATTAACTCAGAATGTTAAACATAGATTCGACTGTACTTAGATGGACTGACAATTATTTGCTCCAGCGTAGCGAATGTGTGGTATTGAACCGCAAAAAATCGGAATATGTTGATGTAGCATAAGGAGTTCCACAGGGCTCTTTCCTGGGTTCGCTTTTGTTTATAATTTATGTTAATGATATCACCTTTGGAATCTCCTCTTGCATTCGGTTGTTTGCCGATGATTGTGTGTTGTTCAGAAAAGTGAAAAGTTGATATGATGCATCCCAATTGCAAGTAGACCAACATTTTATGCATAGTTGGTGCTCAGTGTGGATAATGAATTTAAATCGTAAAAAGTGTGTTCATGTTAGTTTCTTACACAAAAAATATATCGAATCCCAGTATTTTATTAATGTTAATCAAGTAACTAAGGAGCTTATATACAAGTATTTTGGTGTGACACTGCCATCTGACTGTTCGTGGAATGCTCATATAGAAGAATTATTACTAAAAGCAGGCAGGGCAATGAATGCCATTCAACGTAACTTAGAATGTTCACAACCTCACTTAAATACAACTCCTTATTTTACATCTGTTAGGCCCATTCAAAAGTACGTATGTGCCCTCTGGGACCCAGCGCAAAAACGTTTATAGATAAGCTGGAAAAAATACAAAACAGGGTGACTAGGTTCGTTCTTGGAAGACACAGGAGAAAAGAAAGCTGCACATGAATGAAATGAAAATAGTGTTGAACTGGGAACCACAATCCGCGCGTCGGGAAAATTGGTATTAAAGTTCTTATCACAATAGTCAAAAACAAAACTAAAATAATGAGCAAGACTTTCCTAAAACAACACTATTATGTATCCAGCCGGAATGATCATAGTCTCAAAATTATAAAGTACCGCGCTAGAATACGCATGTTTGCCAATTCTTTTTTTGTTTTTCTTTTTTGTTCGAATGATTACACAACGGAACCGACTCACGGCTGACGAAGTGTGTTGTTTGAATGAAGATGTGCTTTTTTTTATCTATGTAAGCCCCCTGCTGTAACGGCCCTGGGCACTGCGGGATAATTATTGAATAAAAAATAAAGAAAAAAAAATCTGGGACTTATCAAAAAAGGTTTTTAGAAAAGGTGATACTGACCGAGCACAAAGTTTGAATAACTGATTCGGTAAGCCATAAGGTTAAAACTTGTACATGTCACTAAAAAAGTAAGGAATTAGATTTAAAATTACTCAAGCTATATTGTAATTGCAATTACAATTACCATTTCATAAAAGTAATTCACCGTTAACCTAAAAGGTAATCTGTTCCTTTCGTGGCGTTACTTCCAGCATCCAGGCATTCAAGTAAAAAACGAAGGGAAGGGGTTATTCAGGTGTTTATTGTTGCCACCAGTCCCAATGATTACCCTTGAGTATTTTGAGCAACAACTGGCTCTCGAATGTCTCATCAGACATATTGCCTCATTTCTTCGTAAATATTGACTGCTACGCTGAACATTTTTTTTCAAGTGAGGCGTTGGATGAGCATGTGATATTGTGCTTTACGAATGCTTGATGCACTGCTTGTGCTTCTCCAGCAAAGCGATGTTAGGATTCTTTACCTCGAGGAAAGTCCAAAGCTTCGTCTTTGCAGCCGGTGCTTGATACTGTCGGAATCCCGAAGCTGTAAACGTTGTCATACAACTGGCCAAACTTGGATTAATACTTGATTTTTGTGCACCTATCTGTGTCAATTGAATCTAAATATACTGGAAAATATTTCCAGGCGGTAGCAAACGAAGTTAGTAGGACAGGGTAATATCGCACTACAATTAAATAATAAATAAGGCTCCTATGCTCACCTTCGAGCTGTAGAGGTCGAGCCTCGGTTGAGAGGTTCAGAACAATAATATAAATATTTTTGACGTAAATCTAAGTTAAAAATGAAATAAAAAAATGAAAGACGTTTACAACACCCTGTAACGCCGAATTAGAGCGCAGCTCTTGAGGAGGAGGAGGGAAGGGTACTGAGGGGAGGGTATACCCCTCCTTCCTCCTCATTTCCTCATCATCTCTGCTACTTCTCCTCCCCTCCTCCTCCTCCTCCCTCCTCTTCCCTTCTCTTCCCCCCTCCTCCCTCCTTCTCCTCCCTCCTCCCTCCTCCCTCCCCCTTCCCACCTCCTTCCTCTTCCTCTTCCTCACCTCCCAATCCTCCTCATCCTCCTCCTCCCCTCCCCCTCCTCTCCTCCTCCCCGCGCCTTGAATCATGGGAGATGTCCCGTAATGCACCGCGCTCGACCCTCGTGATGTCACACGTGACGTCCCGAGTGACGTCACGAGGGTCTCGCGCGGTGCATTATGGGACGTTTCCATAATGCACCGCGCGGTTACGCCGACGGCAAGGGCGACGGCGACGGTGACGCCGACGCCGCTCAAGCCGGAAGCGGGCGCCTAAGAGCTGCGCTCTAAAACACCAATACAGCTCTAAAAACATCAATTAGAACGTCGGTTAAAACAAGGCAGCATGAACGCACGTTTACCGTACATACCGTTTGTTGATGCATTTCAAAAACACACGAAGCACGTGCCGGTAGTAGAGCACGCCAGTGATCTCCAGTGACGTCCGATTTTCTGAATAGCTCACAAAAAGCTGATGTTTATAATGGGTGAGCCCAGCCCTAGAGTTTTTGACTGGAAAAACTATTTATTTATTTATTTATTTATTTACCTCTAAAGGCCCACTGGGGGCATTACATAGAGGGGTACATGAAATGTTATCATAGTTGTACACTGTTGCTGCAAAAGTAAAACAAAAGAATATTCCGGTTTTTTTTATGAGAGACGAGAAGTATCCTTGTGTCATGCACAAACGAGAATTCCAATCCACTTATAAGTTATAACAATAATAAGAAAACACAAAATTTCAATCGTTATAAGTTATAACCAATTATCGTTGTATCTGGAGTAGAACCGATCGTTTCTGGTCTAGAAACTTGAGAAATTGATTGTTATAAACGGTACATCGTTATACGTGGTATCGTTGTAAATGGATTTCACTATAACATCTTAAGTTATTATCGTATCGCTTTCAGTGAATTTTATGGTTCCGCGTTATTCCAGCAGAAGTCGGAACGTCCCCTTCGGGTGTGTCATTATGAAAATGGTCGCAGTCTCTGTAACGGAGCGGGACATTTGTAATACTTGTCTGGGCATATAGTGTGCTTACTGGCTCAAGCATCTCGAAGAGACACACAATCACTTGTATCCCCTTCCCTCGTATTCGACTGCAAATAAATAACAAACAAAGAAAAAAGCGTATATAGATGCACTACACCAACAGTGCCGCTAATCCGCACTCTGGACGTATGTTGTTTTTTTCTACAAAAAAATAAAAACTTTTTAAGGGTATTGGCGCAAGGAAAGTCTTTGAGCAACTGAAGAATGCCAAGCCCCTTTCTGCATTTGTCAATGCGCGTGACAGCGTGACAAGAGTCCACTGTACCAAAATGTACACTTTTTTATTTCTTTGGAGGGGGGGGGGGGTGAAATGGGGGCAGGGAGGGAATTTTTCGTACTTTAATTTCAAATTCCCGTTTTTTATTTGTGAATAAAAATATAACTATTTACCCCAAAGCCGTTACGTAAATATGTAAGGAAAGTACTTTTATATTTATCTCGCCGATATGTAATTCCCCCGTTACAAAATTACTGATATATGTCAGAGATTACGAGTAATTTGGTTACTTGTAGCGGATTACGTGCAAGTCTCATCAGGAGCACCTGTTCTACAAATATTTAATCCGCAAAACATTGATTCAATTCTGTGTTCACTGATTACGATGTCATTCATAGCACTAATCCCATCTCGGACTCTCTCTCCATCTCCGTCATCACGTGGTATTACAGTAGTGAAAACAAAACAAAAGTACTGATTAAAAACTTCCATTTTCGCTATGTTATTGTGGAGAACGTTATCCCTAGAGGCGAGTGGTGGAATAGCTGGGCGTTTTCAGAGAAGATCGAACAACCATGTCCGTTGACCACTTTTAATTTTGATGAGAAAAAAATTATTTTGCTAACTTCATGCCCCAAAATAACTGCAATGCTTGTTTAAAAAAATATTCTTTGCAAAAAAATGTGTAAGCACCCTCTCAGTCACGTGCGCGTTTTGCGCATCACACGATATTGGCATTTCGGGTCGTTCCCCAAAAACAGTTCTGGCTATGGCTCAGAAATATTTACTGACAAATTAGGCATATGAAAGATTGACAAAAAGTATGAATCATTGACTTAGAGTCATTTGAACAATATCGAAAATACAGCACATTGTGCAATAACGCTCTGGATTAAATATTTTGTTTTCTCCGTATCTATAAAAGGTAAGGTCTTCAAAATTTGCTAGTGTGTTATCCTGTACATATTTCATCTTCGCATGAAATATTGCTGTCTTGGTTAGTGGGAGAAATTTACAAGGATTGCTCACGGGTGAAAGTCGAGGCCATCCATAAAGCCCCGGCCCCAACTAACAAGAAGGAAAGGCGCATGCTCGCCTGCCCGTCCTGCACGTCACCGCACGACGTCACTTGGCACGATATCACAGTTTTCAAAAAATTAAAAATGGTCTTTGGACATGGCTGTCTAATTTTATCTCAATACGCCCAGCTGTGATATGTCTTTTATGTGTTTTACATGATTTGAGAATTTATTCTGATTGTTTTTTAACCGCGACTCAGCGGAATTATATAAGAAGGTGTATTTGGGTGCGCAAACGACCGTTCTTAGCTCGCATGATTTTTTTTTAATCCTTCACAAGTTATAAGGGTTGGCGTTAGGCAGTAAGTACGTACAGTCTTTGTCGTTTTTGCTTGATAACGCATAATGCTCGTAAGAACCACAGCTTACTTCAACCCTTTCTTGTTGTCAGTATTCTTGATGGTACGATAGGCTGTCTAAGCTAACATATTTGACCTTGAAGCGAACGCCAAAGCTCAGACGCCCCTTTGGACTTTCCTTCTGTTTCAGAGGCAGTATAATACGTATACAATCCTTCATTTTTCCTATTAACGACGGCTTTATTATCATTATGCACTCGTCTAGCCACAATTCTGTTTGTGTTCCCATTTTTTAAATATTTATCCCGCCTATCACAGCACTGGGTACAAGACGTTTCATCGAAAGCCATTTTATCGAATAAGTGGACATTTCATTGAACGCCGATTCATCGAACGCCGTTTCATCGAACCGCTTGACGCTGTTTCATCGAATTTCACTTTACCAAATTTATCTGCATTGCAATACTTTTTAGATGTTTACTCTCGCTTCTGAGTTTCTTTTTTTTTACAGTGCTGTAGAATCGCCAAAAATAGGATGACTACCCTGGTTACGTTTAGAGCGCAGCACTTAGGCGCCCGTTTCCGGCTTGAGCGGCGTCGCCGTCGAGCGTAACAGCGCGTTGCAGTATGGGACGTTTCCCAGAATTACGTCACACGTGACGTCACGAGGGTCACTAGGGTCAACGTTACTGGATTACCCCAGTTGTGGAACTCCCGCGGAGGGGTGTCACGAATTCAGGTTTTTCTTTATTTTTGTTTCTCATTTTTATGATCTCCTTTTTCGGACCACTTTAAGATTCGGTACGGTCAGGACGGGGAAGTGCGGTGCCGCTTTTAATCTCAGTTCGTCCCGTCGTCCCCAACGGGTTCGCTCGTTTGCGGGGTGGGTTTTTGTTGACGGGCGACGCGGATTATATTTCATCCCGGGGCACAGTTTGTGGCCATTGTGGCTTTGACCTCGCAGACGGAGGGGTGCGTGTGCTGGCTCGAGTATGGTGCCGATTTGAGACGCGAGGGCGCCGCCGGGATACAAAGATGTTTACTCTGGCTAGCGCGCTTTTTGAAGGCGGCGACTTAATCAGTCTGCCGCCTGTCGGGGTTGTCGTGTTCTACGTATCGGCGGTAATTGATGTTTTTGGACGTTTGGGTCGGCGCCGGGTACCTTTGCTTTTCTGGGAACTTGACTGGCCCGAAAGGCGGGAAAACGGGAGGTTGGTCGGTAGACGAGCCTATAAAAGGGGGTTCTGGAACAAAGGAGGTAGTCGAGCCCCGGAGCTGGCCGGGTCGCTGCTCGACGCGGTTTCTCCCTGCACGTGAGTCTTGGAACGTTTGATTTTTGGCTTCTGCCCTGCCTGTCGGGCAAGTGTTTGAGTTGGTTGTGCTGAAGCGTGCGTGGCTGTGTGGTGCGCGGTGTCGATCTCATCGAGCTTCTGACCGGACCGCCGGACTCCGAGACGTCGTTCATCGGCCCACGACTCCAGACGACGGACTGCTCTGGACTCAGCATCTTCCGGAAAGATAAGCCTGGTTTTCTTTGATTTGTCGACTTCATCCTCCGGCTCTGAAGTACGAACTGTTGAACATTGGGACGATTTTTACGCAGTGCTTCTTTCTGTCGCGACTGTTTTGGGGGTGATCCCATGTGTGTAGCGGAGACGTTCGAGTCCATCTCGGTTTGCTCTCGCTGTTAGTTAGTGTCGGGTTTTCGTCGCTGTTTTGTTGGCTTGTTCTTGTTTTATGAGCGTCGAGTCTTTTTAGTATTAGTCTCTGGCTCGCAGGGCTCCATAGCGTTGAGCTGGAGTGTGGTTTGTGTTGAGTGATCTATTGCCGTGCGCGGCGAAGTGTTTTCATTTTATTAAATTTAATCTTTTGTTTGCTTATCCTCCCTGTGTCATCGTCTCTCTCTACTGATTATACACCGGGCGTGGACCTAGCGCTAGTCACCGGTCGAACTTAGCTCTTTTGTTCTTTTCCCGTAATTTCTCGTTTATCCTTTGGAGTGGATCATTGCTTTATTTTTATTAATTTGACCCCCACTCCGTGACAAACTGGCGTCCGCGACAGGACCGGTGGCATGGTGTAAAGCTTAGAGAGACGACTCAACTGTGGAGGAGAGCCGCGAGGGAGAACGAGGCCGGGCGATTTGAGTAATCGTTTGTTTCTTGCTTTGAGTGTGAGAGTTATTGTGCTACCATGTTGCTAATAGAATTAACCGCGCTTGGGAGAGAGCTGGGCTACGAGGGGGTGGAATTGCGAAACTGGGTGAGAGATGAGATGAATCGGGAGGACGAGCGGCAAGTCAAGGCAAAAGAAATGATAGAGTTGAAGATTCGGCTTAAAGAAGTCGAAAATGCGAGCCCTACGAATGGGGCTTCGGCGACTCACGGCGCCGTCCTAACGAGCCCTCAACGCTGGATGGCGGCCAATGCCGACGTAATTCTGGGCAACATTCCTGGGGCTCTGGCGGCAGGAGAACCCGATCCCGAGTGGGATGTAGAAGCAGCTGATGATGGGATCACCGCCGAAGCCGGCAAGGGAAAGGAAGTCGAATCTACCATGAGTTCCGCCGTGGAAACCAGGCTTCAAAAGAAGAGCAGCCAGACGGCTGGATCTAAGCCACTAAGGGTCCCGGAAATCCAGAGTGAAACTGTCACTCCCAAAGCTCTGTGGGCAGAACAACGTAAGGACGAGGGACTCCGGAGCTGTTTCCCTGAACGAGGCCAAGGGAAATGACTGTCGGGAAGAAGAGACATCCTTGCGAGTTCGTTATGATGGAGGTCGATCAGGGGCACTCGACAAAGTTGTTTCACAGCAACCTGCTGACAAAGTACGAAGAGCGACAGGAGGGAGGAGTCCAATGCCTGCAACATAGTAACTTACGAAGAAGAGGAACACGAACGGGATTTCTCTTTGCTGCGAATGGAAGCAAGCGAGAGCTCGAAAGACGTCGTGTTTGGGACGGGCCTTAGCGCTCAACAGAGGACGGACGCCGAGGCGGTAGCAGAGAGGGTCCACAGCAAGTTTAGTGCATAAAGGGCAGAGAAAACGTTGGAGCCGATTATTTAGGGCGGCTTTAAGAGATTTTTGTTTTTAGTATTGTTATTTTCTCTTTGTAGGGTTTTGTCTTCAGGAGCGTCGAAGCGCTCTCTCTTGTTCGTTTGTATGTGTGCTCTTAACCGCCTGGAGACGTATGTGGTTGTTTCTCTTGTTATATTTTGAAGCGGCTGCTTTGGCTTCATTGTGTCTGAATTCGTGCTGTGTTTGAATTTTCACGCGTGAAAAATTCTTGAAGTGGGGAGTGGTGTCACGAATTCAGGTTTTTCTTTATTTTTGTTTCTCATTTTTATGATCTCCTTTTCGGACCACTTTAAGATTCGGTACGGTCAGGACGGGGAAGTGCGGTGCCGCTTTTAATCTCAGTTCGTCCCGTCGTCCCCAACGGGTTCGCTCGTTTGCGGGGTGGGTTTTTGTTGACGGGCGACGCGGATTATATTTCATCCCGGGGCACAGTTTGTGGCCATTGTGGCTTTGACCTCGCAGACGGAGGGGTGCGTGTGCTGGCTCGAGTATGGTGCCGATTTGAGACGCGAGGGCGCCGCCGGGATACAAAGATGTTTACTCTGGCTAGCGCGCTTTTTGAAGGCGGCGACTTAATCAGTCTGCCGCCTGTCGGGGTTGTCGTGTTCTACGTATCGGCGGTAATTGATGTTTTTGGACGTTTGGGTCGGCGCCGGGTACCTTTGCTTTTCTGGGAACTTGACTGGCCCGAAAGGCGGGAAAACGGGAGGTTGGTCGGTAGACGAGCCTATAAAAGGGGGTTCTGGAACAAAGGAGGTAGTCGAGCCCCGGAGCTGGCCGGGTCGCTGCTCGACGCGGTTTCTCCCTGCACGTGAGTCTTGGAACGTTTGATTTTTGGCTTCTGCCCTGCCTGTCGGGCAAGTGTTTGAGTTGGTTGTGCTGAAGCGTGCGTGGCTGTGTGGTGCGCGGTGTCGATCTCATCGAGCTTCTGACCGGACCGCCGGACTCCGAGACGTCGTTCATCGGCCCACGACTCCAGACGACGGACTGCTCTGGACTCAGCATCTTCCGGAAAGATAAGCCTGGTTTTCTTTGATTTGTCGACTTCATCCTCCGGCTCTGAAGTACGAACTGTTGAACATTGGGACGATTTTTACGCAGTGCTTCTTTCTGTCGCGACTGTTTTGGGGGTGATCCCATGTGTGTAGCGGAGACGTTCGAGTCCATCTCGGTTTGCTCTCGCTGTGTAGTTAGTGTCGGGTTTTCGTCGCTGTTTTGTTGGCTTGTTCTTGTTTTATGAGCGTCGAGTCTTTTTTGTATTAGTCTCTGGCTCGCAGGGCTCCATAGCGTTGAGCTGGAGTGTGGTTTGTGTTGAGTGATCTATTGCCGTGCGCGGCGAAGTGTTTTCATTTTATTAAATTTAATCTTTTGTTTGCTTATCCTCCCTGTGTCATCGTCTCTCTCTACTGATTATACACCGGGCGTGGACCTAGCGCTAGTCACCGGTCGAACTTAGCTCTTTTGTTCTTTTCCCGTAATTTCTCGTTTATCCTTTGGAGTGGATCATTGCTTTATTTTTATTAATTTGACCCCCACTCCCGTGACAGGGGGCCACCCCTCTCACTCACTTCAGTTCACCTCCCGTCGTTCGAAGCGCCTCTAGATGTTCGTTGCATAAGTTTGCGTCCCATAGAGCAGAGCTGAAACGCCATTTAGACGCCGTGCTTCAAAACGTACGTATTCCATAGAATACAGTGCAGTTACCATAACAGCCGTCCGGCGCGTCGTCGTTAGTGAGGGGGGAAACTGTTCGTGCAAGCAGCTTCTATGAGCAGTTCCGTAGCTGAGCTAATCTAATAACGGTGACTAGGGTCACGAATGAGCGCTACCAGTGGCGTCCCGAAGGTCAGTCACTCGTGAAGGTTACGACGAAGGTCACGATCTTCACAGTGACCTCCACGAGGCTTTCACGAGTGACCTTCATGACGTCATGAATGTCACTCCTGAAGGCCTAGACGAAGGTCACGAGTGGCGTCACGTGGTTCATAAGTGACGTCACGAGGGTCATTAGGGTCACGAGTGACGTCAAGAGGGTCACGAGGGAGGAGGGAGGGAGGGGAGGAGGATGGAGGAGGGGAGGAGGAGGAGCGGAATAAAAGAGGAGGAGCGAGGAGAAGGATGGGAGGGCAGGAGGATAGCGTACGGAGGAGGACAGTGTACAGAGGATAGGATACCCTCCTCCCCGTACCCCCCTCCTCCTCCTCAAAAGCTGCGCTCTAATTCGGCATTACAGGGAAGTGTATACGTCTTTCATTTTTCACCAAAATGTCGGTTACTGAATTTTAGAACATAACAAAACTTGAGTGAGTATGCGACGTACTTTTCTCAGGTAAGACGAGAGGCTGTTCTCCACCACACATTTTGTTCCCTCTTCATCCATTTTTGTTAATTTAATGGTAGTTTCTGAAAAGGGATATAAATATCTTCGCTGCGCCTTTGCTATTTTATATTTATCTCTTCCCTTGTGTTTTCATTCAATCCAAAGATAATAGATTTCTTCTAAAAACATAGTTTGAAAAACCGGCAAGTCCACGGTTTGGTCGATTACGAAAAATATACAAAGAGAAGAGGCTCATATTTATATTTTTTTGTTTTATGCGACATGAAGACAGGTCATTGCTTCAAGAAAGTACGGCTTCGTCTTTGAAGCCGAACACGTCTTTTCAAGGGCGAGGATATAATCTTGAAGGGACGTACCTTCGTCAGTGCACTCAATAAACAAAGGTTTCAAAAAACGTCAAGTCCAGTTTTTCTTGGCCATATTAACAATCGTCGGTTGCTAAAAAAAGAGGAATGGAAGGAGGAGCGGTGAAAATAAAGTTTATTACTATGAGCTTCTCACCTCAAAAGAAAATAAAGTTTATACTTTTAAGTGATGATGGTAAAACTGGTATCCTTGCGGTGTTAAAATAAAACTATTTTTTTAGGTCAAAAGTTTCTACCGGACATTTAGGTGATGTTCGATGAAACGGCTTCGGTGAAACAGCTTTTAGTTCGATGAGACGGCTTCTATAAGATGGTGTTTGGATGAAACGGCGTTCGATGAAATGTCAGGACCCACGCAACACTGTGATCACAAATACCGGGCAAAAACAAGGTAAAGCAAAACAAATGAGACTAATTCATCGTTAACAAATACAAAACTTTATTTCCGCGTCTTGGTTTCAGCATCATTCGACCGAGTGCAAATATGTCTGGTAGAAAATGATGCATGGGTTTTAAAAATTACTTTGGTTTAAATAAAAATATAAGACACCCGCAATCTCGCATATTAGTTATGTTGCAATAAAGATAAACATATAAAATATGCGTTTCTGTTTATATTAGGGGACATACAAACAAATTGTGATAAACACGTGCCGTAATATAGACTTGAAAGGGAACATTCGAGAAAACTTCGGTTGGGTCTAGTTGGTTCATATTATTTAAAAAACTAAAAGCGCGAGCTGAAACACAGCCTAAACAAGAAGCACGTACGACAAGGACAGACGCCTGTTTTTGTCGTAACTATTTATTGTTTCGTTCGTGCTTTACTTCGCGCATTTAACGTTTTAAGTGAACATTCGACTGAGATCAGTCTGGTTGGGTGGAATATTTAAAAAAAAAAGGCGGAAGTTTGACCGAGCCCTAATTGGGAACCCTTCGTTTCGATGCCTACTCGGCTCTTCTTCAGAGGTGACTATTCGCAACTTTCAGCGATTGTGGTACCGCAGTGTGAGATTCGCGCTCCTTCGCTCCTGGAATATCGGCTTCGCAATAAATCTGCATCCTTACACTTTCCTGACATGAAAGAAATAAAGTAAGGTTTTCAAACTGCTCGTATACAGAAAAACTAAAATTACTTACGCGTGGCAGACCTAGCCTCGTGCTGCTGGTCTGCGACGATCATGGAGATGACAGCCATTTTGATAGACACCAGTGCGCCCCCTATAGGTCGCGAAAGTTACGAATGACAACGGCCGTTAAGGTGCAGTATTTTCGTTTTCGCCTTCTTTTACGGAGGTGCATTCCTTTTTGAGTCGGTGATGTCTCGAAGCCAGTAAACACATGCGGATGGTAAACCGCCGAGAGATCTGTTTATGTTTCCTGGCGTAGTTTGTATGTGTCACGATTTCAAGAAAAGTATTTTCGGTAGGTTGTTTCAACGTTGATAATGCGGGTGCTTTTAAAGTCAATGAGGTGGTCTTTGGCGTCGCAGTGTTCAGCGACCACGCTACGCTCGTGGTAGTATTTTCGAACGTAGTTTTGGTGTTACCAGATCCGCTCCTGAAAGCTCTTGGTTTCACCGATTTATGTGGCTGGGCGATCCGCGCATGAAATCCTATAGACCACACTTTGTGCTCTCTCTTCAAGGGAGGCGGGTGGATTTCTGGTCATGGCCTAAGCGGTCCAAGTGTTGATCTTGACTTGTAGCCCATCTAGATTCCCTCTCCAGCCAGCACACGTGCCAGTGCTTAACTTATTCCTGGTGTATCCGAAACACTGATCCGCGTGGATGGCCGGGAGTGGGTACTTGCTTTAACTGCAGGTGCTGATGGCTTTTGCTCATACGACGGGCAGCGCAATGAATAAAACTGCTCGTGTAGCTGTTGTTTCTGAGGTCAGCAAAGACGGTTTGATCCTCTTTTATTTTCTCAAAATCTCTTAAATAAACAGGTATTGACTCAGACAAGAGTGTCCTGATTAGAGACGTCTTGTTTCTTTAAGATTTTATTTATACATAGTGCTGGCTTTCGGTGAAGAGCTGAGGCAGGTGTCGGAGATACAGAAGACGCAGGAGACAAAAATGAAAGCCGTTTACAACTCTCTGTAACGCCGAATTAGAGCGCAGCTCTTGAGGAGGAGGGGAAGGCACGGGGGGGGGGTCACGTGTCCTCGGGGAGGGGGTGGGTCACGTGGCCTGGGGGTCACGTGACCTCGAGGAGGGGGATTTTCACCGCAAAATTTAGCGGGGAACAGTTTCCGCTAGATTTAACGGGGAAACTTTTCCGCTAAACATAGCGGGAAAAATTTTCCGCTAGATTTAGTGGGAAAAATTTTCCGCTATATTTAGCGGGGAAAATTTTCCGCTAAATTTAGCGGGGAAAATTTTCCGCTAAATTTAGCGGGGAAAATTTTCCGCTAGATTTAGCGGGAAAATTTCCCGCTAGATTTAGCGGGGAAAATTTTTCGCTAAATTTAGCGGGGAAATTTACCCATCATGCACCGCGCGGTTACGCCGACGGCGACGGCGACGGCGACGGTGACGGCGACGGCGACGGTGATGGCGACGCCGCCAGCCGGAAACGGGCGCCTAAGAGCTGCGCTCTAAAAGACGCATTAGTTTATAAAATTACAGGGATGTGGTACACTTAAAATGCAGAAACATTGATATATGAAA
The DNA here is from genome assembly GCA_037355805.1 of Ixodes ricinus. NCBI lineage: Eukaryota > Metazoa > Arthropoda > Arachnida > Ixodida > Ixodidae > Ixodes > Ixodes ricinus. Next base: position 13,976 of record JAZHYW010053848.1, read on the forward strand.
TGTTTAGCATATTACAACGAAACACGCACTGACGCTCAATACAGTGAGTACAAATGACAGCATGAACAATGAACAAAATATAAAATATCGAGATTAAATGCTCCAAAATATTGGAGACTTAAGACTGATAGAATGGTTTTAGTTAAACTGGAGGTATCGCCCGGAGTGCGTCGGTTTTCTGTATAGAAAAATTTTCACATCTTCCTTTTGTTTTTAGGGACAAAGCTCCTTAGGGTCTAGCCTTGTCCGTCCGTCCGTCCGTCCGGCGTCCGTGCTCACATCGATTGCCATCCCATCTGTCTTCTTAAAAAAAGAAAAAAATGTTTGCGCAGTCGACGGGATTCGAACCTGGGCGGGGAGACTCCAATGGATTCCTAGTCCATCGCCTACACCACTCGGCCACGACTGCGGGACGAGTAGGGGGCTCTGAGATGTGGTAGTAACTCAAGAGGTGGTGATGTCATGGATGAAACGTTGCATGTAGCCGCTCAACGTCTATACAGGAGAGCGCGCTGCGGTCAAATGCGTATATAATCGCGTTAAACTTTGCATGCATTGGCTCAACGTTTATAGACGAGAGGGCGCTGCAATCAAATGCTCAAATGCGTATATAACCACGTTCCATACCACACATTCTCTTTCTGACATGGACCGTTGACTTAAGCGGTGAAGATGCGTTCCCATGGCTTCTAGCGGATCCAAGCTGATCCCCTAGAAGAACCGCTGGCTCTGCATTTCACCGACCATAAAGCAGTAATAATGAAGTCGAAACGCAACCCGGAACTCAGCACTACCTATAAGCAATAAAACAAATCAGCACCATCAGCACTATCTATGAACAAAATCAGTATCATCATCACCACCAGAGCTTCGCCCAACCAACATTATTCACAACGTGGAAATGTGGTCATTTTGTTTTAATCCACACATGGACAAAACAGAATGCTTTGTCCTTTTCGCGTTCTGTGGTTATCCGAATGGGTGGCTCGATGGAGTTAAGGTGCGTCTAAAGAATGACAGGAAGACACCTAAGACAGCTTAGGTGTAGGAACGCTAAAGTATTCGAATTCGTAGCGTACTCGTACAACCTGCGCGCCCCGCTCTCCTCTGCATAGGCTGGCCGAGCAACCTCTGCGGACGCCGTCCGGCCGGACTCTGGGTAGCGGCGGGTGTGCGCTGCTGCGGCGGCGCGCGGGACCAGCTCCAGGAGTGTGCGGCGGCGTTCCTTGGAACTTTCTGGCGAGCGGACCACGACGCAGCCATCTTGAGAGCCGTTATTTCGTGGGGGAAATTTCTCTGCCGTTTTTCGAGGTTACGAACAACGCCGGCTCCGCTCCATGGGACAGTTAATGCTTTCGCATTAAAATTGACCACTTCAGGTGTTTCTAGAATACAGAAGCAGTCGTCTGCATACCGCCATAACTTGCCCTTTCTTGATGTGCTTTAAAAAGACAACAGCAATACTGACAATTTGTGTATACAAAAAACCGACACACACTGGGCGCTACCTCCAGTTTGAACCAAACGGCTGGCCATATATTTTTTTAGAAAAGGGCGCCATCAAGCGAGGTTTGTGACGTCAGGATTTTTCTGGAAAAGTTGAGAATGGGAGGAAGCGGTCTGGCTTATCTCCTGCTCCCTTCGGTACACCCGCTCGAGGGGACGAAGCGAAGACAAGGGGAATGAGAATTGTGATCTGACATGACACGTCGGCCTCGTTCAATCGGGCATTTCTTTTTCGAAAATACGGCCATCCGTTAGAGATATCGCTGCATGAGTGATGTTTTGGGGTTTTGCAGCGTCCCGCCTATTGCTCCAGCCTTGTTTTGTGAGCTTCGAATTTCCTTCAGCATCGCCAGTCACCCCTGAAGAGCTGAGTAGTCATTGAAACACAGGGTTCCCGATAAAGGTTTGGTTGGACGTTCCCCTTTGGTAAATAATGCTATGTATCATGGTTGAAGGTTTGGACATGACTATAAAAATCAAGAACACAACATGCAACATACGATTGTAATCTAGGCGATTGGTATAAAGCACATGTAAGTTTGGTTTAGGGTCATATTGCCCGCGATTTCTTAATGACCTATATTTCATTTGGAAGTACCAGGTGTTTCCGAAACGGCTTTCAAAAATTTCTTAAAACAGGATGGTTGAGAAAGAGAAAACACTCTTTCCGGGAACAAAATGCTAGCCATAACGGACGTCGAGTATTGAGAGAAAAAAAACACATACGAATTAGAGTAATACATAACTAAAATTCACTAATAATGTTTTAATTAATAAAAATTAACGTAATTTCAATAAAAAAATCTTGACACTTCGGATTTCGGTGAGATATTAATATTCAGCAGCGTAGTATTGGTCCCCCGCACAAGGGTCTGTGTTTAGATTGGCTGCGCGGAAAAGACGTTTCTTTCTATTTTTTATACTTTTTAAGGTTTTAAAAATTAAGGCTCGAATCCCCGCTGTGAAGGTGGTTGGACAGCGAAGCTCTGGTATTACTTGCAACGATTGCCCACGGCACTATTGACCCATTTTTATGGGAAACGCTACAAGGTGGTGCTCCAGTGCCAGAGAACTTCCGGTTTATAAAAAAAAAGCACAAAGGCCACCTCAATATGTAGATGAAACTTTTAACCATCAATTCTGCAGGTCAACGCCAAAAGAACGAAGGAGTGCGAGATCTGTTAAAATGTTTGGAGTATTCTTGTTAACCAGCTTCACTCCTCCAAGATGTAATACTGTACAGCGGGAGGCCTTCGTTAAATCTCCATCTTTCCTGTCCGTATAGCATTTATGCTTTCTAGCACTGATGACATGAGCAAGCTAAACATGCTTGCAAAGACGGTTCGACCGGAAGTCGCTTGGAACGGAAGCGGCAGTTCATGTTTGTAAACAGCAGAATGATCTATACCAAATGATTAACGAAAGAAAAGTAAGTGCACTGTACCAAAACGTTTCTATATATGAGACTTCGTGAGCTGCCCTTGCCGCGGCAGCTTATGCAACCCCAATCTTTACCGAGAAACGCATGCGGGGAGCGCTACGTGCTTATCATCGTTGGCGCAACTTATAATCTATCACGTGGTTTTGACACTTTTGTGGTTTTCTTATTGAAGCAAGTGTCAAAGCCACATGATAAATGATAAGGCGTGCGGGAACGGTGAAAAGGCTCGCGCGTGGGTTTTCTTTCGACGGACACGAAAACAGCCTACCCACGTAAGGTCAATGCTTGATTATGCGTGCGTTATATGGGATCCCTACCAGCAGTATCTGATCGATAGATTAGAGAAACTTTAAAATCAAGCAGCGCGATTTGTTAGTAACAACTACGATCCATACGCTAGTATGACAGAGGTTAAAACCATGTTGGGATGGAAGCCCTTGAGCATTCGAAAGCAAAAATTAAGATTGAAGTTTTTCCATCGCATTTATTATAATAATACTGGTATTAATAAGAATGAGTATCTTTTGGGGCCAACGTATGTTTCAGCTAGGTGTGATAACTCTAGAAAAGTTTTTGAATATTCCGATAAAACAAACAGCTTCTGTCATTCTTTTTTTGTAAAGACAATTAGAGGGTGGAACTTGCTGCCTGATGATGTGGTTATAACCTTGGACACACAGTGTATTATTTCTCGGCTGTATATCTAATCTGTGCGGACAAGTGATCACTTTGTGTTTTTTATGTATGTGTGTTATTTCCTGCCCCTCCTACAATAATGCCCTCGAGGCGATGTAGGTACTCTGTAAATAAATAAATAAATAAAATAAATATACAGCTTCGCTGCAAAGTAGCGAAGCACCATCAAAAACTATTATATCAATTAATGTTGGAAAGATATAGGGTAAGGAAAGCTTTTTAGGGCGTTGAAAAAACCGCTTATTTCGGACGCGTTTCTAGGTTTTGATTTCTTGTCGGAGCGCATCTTTGCGCCAATGGTCCTGCTTCCCGGTGGCCGAGGCGCGAAGCTACCGCCTTGCCCCTCGCAGTATGGCGGGAAGTACGGCGCACGTGCGTTGTGCGTTGTGCGTCTCGGCCACCCCGGAGCAGGACCGCTGGCACGAAGGAGCGCTCCGATTAAAAAAACGAATCCTAAAAACGCGTCTCAATGAAATGTCGCTATTTTTTTTTTTGAGGGGGGGGAGGGGGGGCTAAGCTGTAATGTGTTGTTTTTGCCTTATATTTTTTTAAATTAGTTGATTTTGTGTTTTTTTATGAAGCTTAGCAAGTAGCAAGTTTTTAATTAAAATTCTATGTTTATTTCTGCTAATTATAAAGTGTCGGCATAGAAAAGATTAAAGATCGTTGCCGGGCGCGCGGGGCTGGCCGGTGCTCGAGGATGAGCGCGTGGGCAGAGCGAGCCTGGACACCATGGAATGCAGTTGTCGCTTCTTGGATATTCACTACATGCCGCCCAACGTGGAGCCCAAACCAACGACCCTGAGATTAAGAGTATCATGCTGTACCGACTGAGCTAGTTAATTATATAGCTCATTAGTATGTTTTCTAAATCCTTGACGTTCGTCGTATTTGTCAGTTTGTTACCGGAAATAGCTTATTTATTTCTCAACCCCCCTATTTTTGGGGATTTTAAAACCTTTCACTGGAACAGCCAGTACAGGGTGAAACCTTGCAACCATAGTATAAGAAAATACCTTGGAGACTAATACAGGAAACTCCAGAGTAAATTAGGAGACAGAAGCAGAAGCGATCCTGGCGTCAGGGAGTGGACAACTAACTATTTTGACCGGACATGCAGATAGTGGGTTTAACTCAGCACAGAAACTGATAATCTACGAAATATATATATATATATATATATATATATATATATATATATATATATATATATATATATATATATATATATATATATATATATATATATATATATATATATATATATATATATATATATATATATATATATATTTTATGGAGCATAGGGAGCATGAGCTATGGATAGTGGACGTTTTTGTCCGTTGATGTCAAAACGTAACGTGTGCTGTATAGACCTGCCAGGATTCGCATAGCGATTGTGTACAATCTAAATAATTAGTAACCTATTCTGAGCTTGACTTATTTTTTGTTTTATCTCTACCAAGATATGTCTTATCAGATGTCACTGCCTCCAAGTGAGCATAATTGGCAATAAGCATATATTTTTTGTTGAGATCGACTTCAAATGGCTCTAAATAACTAGAAGTAATTTTTATTGATAATTATCTGATTTTTTGTATATTTACACATACGAACGGCTTCCAGTAGATTTTGTTGGTTAATAGAATCTCCTTTGACCAGATTTACGTTACATGGCTGCCAGTGGCTATTGATGAGATAATTGACATTTATCTATTTTGGTGTTGGTGAATGAGTATGGCGTCAACTGGCTATCAGCCTCTAATTTTAGAAATATTTGCATGGTACGGCTACAAATGGTAATTATTAAGTAATATTTAAAACTTTGAGCTATTTCTGTTTATGAACCGGAATGGCTTCAGGTGGCTACTGTTGACTATTATATTGTTTTTGACCAGATTTGCTTCAAATAGCTACTACTAGCTAGTAATCAGCATAAGCATTTATCTGTTATTTGAGTGCTTATGAATGAGAATGGCTTCAAGTGGCTATTATTGGCTTTACGGACCTGTTTTTTAATATCTAGGTCAATTGGCTGCAAATGGTATTAGTGGCTGATTATTGATAACTATGACTGAGCTAATTTTATATTTACGAAACGCCTTCAAGTGGCTATTGTTGGGTATTAGTATTTATATCTGACCAGACTGACTATAAATGGCTACTGATGGTTATTGATAAAATAATTGACAACTCTGTGCTATTTCGCTGCTTACAAATGAGTATGGCTTTAAGCGGCTATTATTGGCTATATGCATCAATTTTAGATAAATACGATTGAAGTGGCTACAAATTACTACAAATGGCATAAGTGAGCCGTGGTGGTATACGTTATCAGTTATTTTCTTGTTTACTAACTGGAAATGGCTGTAAGTGGCTATTGCTGACTATCACATCCAACTTAAGCTGGGCTAGTCATATAAAGCAGACTGTCACAAAAACGTCAAGTAAATTGTGGTCGCTACGTAGGAAAATGTATCACTGTACTCCTGCGACAAAGCTGACGGCCTATAAACCGCTGATTCGTCCTTTGCTGGAATATGTTGACGTTGCATGGAACCCGCCCTCGCAATCGGTCATTGACCAATTGGAAGGCCTTCAAAAAACTCGCTTAGGTTTATTTACAACTCATACGGCAAAAATTCACACGTGTCACCGTTGTATACAGCCTCCGGAGTGTCTATATTATCATGTCGAAGGAAAGTAAAGCGTCTGAAATTTGTGCATAATAAAATTCATAATAAAGCTGCTTTAAAGTTTGATGATTATTTGCTGTATAACGCGAGTCGTGATACAAGGCAGAAGCACCAGACTTTGCTCCTTGAGTTCCGCTGTAGAAAATATGTTTTTAAATACTCCTTTTTTCCTCGTTCTGTTTGTGAACGGAATGAGTTGCCACCAAGTGTGACCGCGATTGCTTCTACCGCTTTATTTGCGAGTGCAGTTGATAAATTGTTTTCTGTCATCAATGACTAAGCTACTTGTTAATTGGTGTTTGTTCATTCGACTCATTGATGGTTTCTGATGTTGTCTATCATGCCTTCGCCCTCAAAAGTTGGCCGGCAATATTCTCAATTAAAATAAATGGCCAGCAATGGCTATTAGTGAGTAAAATTGATAATGTTGTGCCATTTCAGTGTTTAGAGATGAAAATGGCTACAAGTGGGTAATATTGGCTATATGCATTTTTCTTTTATTAGATTCGCTTGAAATGGCTACAAATGGCTATTTGGAACTATATTTGATAGTTATGGCCTATTGTTGTGTTTATAAGCTGGAATAACTTTAAGGTGCTGGCAATGGTTATTAGAGAGTATATTTGACAATGTTGTGGTATTTCAGTGTTCATGGATGAGAATGTCTTCATGTGGCTAGTATTAGCTATAAGCATGTATTCGTATTAGATTGGCAACTGAATTGGCTACAAATGGCTATTAGTAACAAGTATTGACAATTATGGGCTATATCCGTGTTTACAAAATGGAATGGCTTGCATATGTTATTATTGGGTATTAGCATTTCTTTTTGACTTAAATTGGTTTTAAATGACTGCCAATCGCTACTGGTTTAACAAACATGTACTATATTATTTGTATGCATGCAATGACCTCAAGTGTCTATATTGGATATGCACATCTATTTTTTTATTCGATCGAATTTGAAATGACTGCATATAGCTCTTGGTGAAAATTAGTTATAAATAAATGTTATTTCTCTGTTTGAAATGGGAAGGACTTTAAGCGGCAATTGTTGGCTGTTGGCACATAATTTTTGCCATATTGGTTTAAAATGACTAGCAATGGCTATTGGTAGGCATAGGTAGCCAGTATTGTCAATGATGGCCACCAATAGTCATTCTGGAAAATTTTAAGCCGATTTTGTTCATATTAGATACCAAAGTCAACAATTGCCATTTGCGGCCATTCTCTGCCATGAGTATGGAATAGCAGAACATCGCGTCTAATAAGCACCAAAGGCTTTTTGTAGCCCATTCGAGACACCCAGGTCAAGAATAGATGCTTATGGCCAATCGCAGCCAGTTAGGTCAATCGATTCGATAAGCAAACCAACTGCAGAAATTAAGTGTCAATAATAGCCACAGTTAGGCATATATAGCCATTTCAAGTCGATCTGGCAGGGAGCAGCGGCCAAAGGTTAATAATAGCCACTTCAGTTATTATAAGTTTTAAAAATATTCAAATATCACAACATTGTCAAAATTAGTCACCAAGAGCTAGTTTGAAGCAATTTAAGTCAAATTCGTTAGGAATAGATGCAAAAGACTCAACATTGTTTAAGCCAACATAGCCACTTGAAGCCATACTGATTTATAAGCACTGAAATAGTGCGTAATTGCAATTATGCCCAGAAATTGCCATTGGTAGCCACTTAAAGCCAATCTGGCATAAAATATTATCTTCTAGCCAATAACAGCCACTGGAAGCCATTCCAGTTCGGAAACGTAGAAACAAACTATATTTGTCATTACTAGTTCCTATTAATCATTTGTAGCCATTTCAAGCCAATCTAATTTTCACCCATAAACACTGAAATAGCACAGAATTGTCAACCATATTCTCGAATAGACTTTCGTAGCCAATCGAAGCAAATCTGGCCAAAATAGGTTCTAATAGCCAAAAATAGTCACATGAACCCATTCATGTTTGAAGACACAGAAATAGCTAATCATTATCAATACTAGTCACTTATAGCCATTTGTAGCCAATTCAAGCCAACCAGGTCAGGGATATATGCTTATTGTCAATAATAGCCAAGACAAGCCAACCAAGTCGAAAATAGATGCATATACCCAATAACAGCCAGTCGAAGTCATTCAAATCGATACACGCTCTGATTTCCTAAATTGTCAAGAATAGTTGTTGATAGCCATGTATATCCATTTCAAGCCAATCTAATATATAGATGCTTACAGCCTATAATAACCATTTGAAGTCATCTTTTTCCACACACACCGAAATAGAATACAATTATCAAGTACATTCATGATGAGCCCTTTCAAGCCAATATGGTAAAAAATTGATGCCAATAGCCTAAAATATCCACATAAAGCTTTTAATATTTGTAGACACTGAAATTGCTAATAATTATCAATACTGGTCACTTATAGCCATTTGTAGTCAATTCAAGCCAACCCGGCCAGGAAAATATGCTTATTGTCAATAATAGCCAAGTCAAGCCAACCAAGTCAAAAATAGATGCGTATAGCCAATAACAGCCAGTCGAAGTCATTCAAATCGATACACACTCTGACTGCATAAATTGTCAATAATGAAGAAAATAATCCCAGGAGAAGAGGAACAAGAGGGACCAAGGACAAACACAAATCTCTAAACGAATCTAGGTGACTGTTGCGCCATCCTAAAAAATCCACCTGGTCCGGGTTATTATAATTAATAAATAATAATTGTTATAAATGTAAAAAAGCATTATAATAATGTCAATAATAGTTGATGATAGCCATGTATAGCCATGTCAACCCAATCTGGTTAAAATAGATGCTTATAGTCAATGAAAGACATTTGCTGTCATTTTCATCCCTAAACACCGAAATAGCACATAATTGTCAACTATAATCCAAAATAGCCATTCATAGCCATTTGAAGCCAATCTGGTAAAAAATAGATGCCGATAGCCACATGAAGCAATTTATGTTTTTATACAGAAATAGTTAATAATTATCAATACTAGACACGTATTGCCTTTTGTACCCAATTCAAGCCAACCAGGACATAAATAGATGCTTATAGTCAATAATAGCCAGTTCGAGCCAACCAAGTCAATAATTGATGACTATAGCCAATACTAGCCAGGTAAAGTCATTAAATCTATGGACACACAAATTGCATGAAATGTCAATAAAGCAACTGAGAGTCATGTTTAGCAATTTCAGGCCAATCTGACCGAGAACGTATTCCAATTGCCAAGAATATCCACTTGAAGTTAATCCCACCCCTGAAACACCAATGCCTCAGGAGTGGGATTAATAATTGCTAACAGTTATTCATAACCATCGTTACCAGAACAACTCAGTGCCATAGAGTTTGCTTTGAAAAAGTGGCTTCGATCCGTACTCGAGAAGCGAACTAATGGCGATCGCAACGCCACCATTTCTCCCGCAGCGGCCACTCCGTGAACTGCACGTCTGCATGTACCAGTTTAGGTCAAGTCGCGCAAGGGACAGAGCAGTATAAATGAACTTTCATGTTTTGACTAGTCCCTGAAGGGTGGCGCTGTTATCGTTATTAGTTTGGTCTCGGTGGACGCGAGTGGTCCAGGTTTCAAGGGTGAGCCTCCCAACTGAGTGTTTCAGTAACAATTGTTCATAGCCAAGAGAAACTTATCTGGTCGAATAGGCCCCAAAAACCAGTATGAGCCACTTCAAGTCAATCTTGCCTATAAGAACTCAAATAACACAATACTGTGAAATTTAGCTAATAATAAGAACTTGAAAATGACCTAACAGATAAATAGTCAAATAACTAAAAATAACGATTAATAGTCGGAAATAGGCACATAACTACACAGGGTCCATATGCAAACAAGTATACAGACTTGCTTATGAACTTTCTGGAACTCATCAACTACTACAAAACGGTCATAACCAAGTATTTTTCAATTTTAAACGGTAGCTATGTAACTTTTAACTATAGTGTAAGGGGGAAAACAGTGGAGCACATGACTGATATCAATTAACTTTTTAGCACTGAGTTGAACACTCCTCGCCAAAAGATGGTACCACTTCTGTGTTTTTCGCCAACCCCATGTATTTTTGAGTCAGTTTCCTGTATTAATCCGAACGGTGTTTGGTATAAGCCTGTACATATATATATATATATATATATATATATATATATATATATATATATATATATATATATATATATATATATATATATATATATATATATATATATATATATATATATATATATATATATATAGATATATATATTTATTTATTTATTTTAGGTGATAGACATTCAAGAACGTTGAAATCTGATTTCAAGAGCCCAAACAGGACGACACTTATGAAGCTTGACCACTCTACTTCTAGATTCTGTCTTCTCGGTTTTAGTTCTGTTCAAAATATCAATCCGCTCCAAACAACCATGATTGAGCTATGAATTGTTTTTTTTTATACTGCGAGTGAATGAACCGAAAA